>SRLM01001995.1:25075-44701 GCA_015708895.1 Populus ilicifolia | reverse complement strand
AGATATGGCCAAAATACTGAACAGTGCTCGGGCTGGAGGACAGATTCGGGCTTTTTTGTTGTTGCAATAATTTGGACTTGAAAATGGCCTTTTTAGATATTGGGCTCCATAGGAAAGTTGTAGGCCTATGTCTTACCTTTCCATCCATATAAAGTAAACCTAAATCTGAGATCTATAGCTTCAGATATGACCCAATTACTGAACAGTGTTCCGGTTTGGATTGCACCGACATCTCTTTTCAAAGTTTGATAATCTCTTTGCGTTTGCAATTGAAGTTCTTAAAGTCATCAATCAATCCTTTCATTTATGTGATAGGATTGCATTTAAAATGGACATTTACCACAAATTAAAGGTATCTTATATTATTAGATAGATTATTATAAAACATACTTTAGTTAAAGAGTTATTGATACTACCCTCTCCCCATAACTAAAAGAAGACATTGTCCTCAATGTTTAAAGGTAGAAAGATAGAGTATAGAAGATATCACTTGAAATAACGAACACCGACAAACCTGAAACACACTGAAACAAATATAAGTAATAACAAAACACAATAATAAAACCAAAAGACACAAAGATTCACAAATGAAGGCTCAAATCCAATCTAAGCTTTTTACGGCTTTCCTTAGTTGACCAATTTATGCGACTCATGGAAGGATCAATTACAGGAATGAAAGATTGTAGTTAGTCAATCAATTGTTCAGCAGTAGCAGCAGAGATTATGATTTGTCGTGCAGAAGATGTTAGAAATTCCTGTTCCACAGCGTGATCAAGAAAAGACAACAACTTATCATAATAACCATTAACATTTAACAAACCTATGGGTTTATGGTGAATGTGCAGTTGGGTCCAAGAGAAAATATGAAATATCTCTTCCAATGTGCCTAGACCACCTGTAAAGCAATGAAGACATCAGCATGGTTAAACATTGCATTCATTCGAGCTAACATTATAAGGACTTGAAGTTCCTCTCCAATTGTCTTTCCAATGATGTCCCCTTGTGCTAAAGCTTCGGGGACGACCCCCAAAACTTGACTACCTCCTAAAAATACAGCTATTGACACACCTCTAATTAACCCAAGACTGCCTCCTCCATATACTAAATGAATCTTTCTCTCAGCTAACACTTGACCAAGATGATTTGCTGATTCTAAGAACTCCTTTTCTTTCCCAGGACTAGATCCACCGAAAACACAAATATTTCTTATGTGATGACTTGAGGAACTTGCCATTTCTACACACTTCAGTAGTTGTTAAATGTGTGGGCTGAGTAGAAATGAAAGGAAGGAAAAGAGGGTTTTATAGATGAGAAATTAGAAAAGCAATCATACCACCTATATGTAGGCTAGCTAGAGTCTTATACTCTCTCTCTCTCTCTTTATTTATTTATTTATTTACTTTTAAAGAAAGCATGTATATGTACAAGTAGTTGTGATTGTGGCTCACATCTTCCCTTGGTTTTACGTCCAAGAACGGCTTAAACCCGCTCTATGGGTCGGGGATAGGCTTCCCATCCAGTTTTCTTAAAAACTGGCAAACAGGGTCTTTTTTAGTCAGATTCCCAAGACTAAGTCGATCATGTTCTTTATGAAATAGTGGCCATAAATCATGAATTGCACGATGCACATCTCCACTAGGATGCGTCTCAAGAGTCAATAGAAGGTTATCTAAAGACTCCTTACTCAGGCCATCCTTAATGAATTGTATTTTATCTTCACGGTTTATAGATACCATTCCTAAAGAACGACATTGTGTATTACAAGTCCATCTAGCACATCGATGACAAACTTCCAGTCGTTTTGCACGACGTTTCTTTGCAAAAGTGCTTTTACCTGTTCCAGGCATATGTGAAATAAAGGAGTTAGAGGACTCACCTGATAATCGAACTTTTGCTTCAATCAACCAGCGAATATCTTCAGGAATTCCATGATTCATTAACAATCTCAATCTTGCACATCTAGCACGGTAAATTTTTGTAATCGCATTCTGAGACAGAACGGGAAAATACTTTTTCAATTTTTCAAGATTAGTGTCCATTTTCAAATGAGAATTGGAAAAGAGATTCGAAGAATTGCACAAATGTATATACAGATATCAGTTATTATGGGAAACTGAAAGAACCGACTTAAGTCACGGAGTACCGTTATCCGCCATTTGACCGGAGTAAGAGAAACTAGCAAAAAAAAAATATCACTAAAAAAGAAAATAATAATAATAATAATAATCAATATTTATATACAGGATCACCCAATTCAATAGAGTCATGTTCAACTGAAAAATTATCAAAATAAACTTTCATACGTTGTCCATTTACCTTGAAAACATTGTCATTCTTTGGATTCTCGATGTCGTAGGCCCCATATGGATACACATGTTTCACAATAAAAGGATCGCTCCATCTTGATCTTAATTTTCTAGGAAATAAATGCAGTCGAGAATTATAAAGCAAGACTTTTTGACCAACATTGAATGTTTTTCTCAGTATATTCTTGTCATGAAACTCTTTGATTCTTGCTTTATAAATTCTTGAATTTTCATATGAATCATTTCTTATTTCCTCAAGCTCATTTATTTGTAACTTTCGCAATTGACTAACATCATCCAGATTTGAATTGAAAGCTTTAATAGCCCAATAAGCTTTATGTTCAAGTTCCACAGGCAAGTGACAAAGTTTTTTATAAACTATTCTATAAGGTGACATACTTAAATGATGTTTTATAAGCAGTTCATAAGCCCAAAGTGCATCATTAAGTCTTAAAGACCAATCTTTCCTATTAGGGTTCATTGTTTTCTCCAAAATGTGTTTGATCTCCCTATTAGCAAGCTCTATTTGTCCACTTGTTTGAGGGTGATAAGGGGTGGCAACTTTGTGTGTGATTCCATATTTCTTCATTAAAGACTCAAATGGCTTGTTGCAGAAATGTGTTCCACCATCACTTATTATGGCTCGAGGGACTCCAAATCGACTCAAAATATTTTCTTTCAAAAACTTTATCACTGTTTTGTGATCATTGTTTCGACTTGGAATTGCCTCTATCCATTTTGAAACATAATCTACTGCGACTAATATGTACAAGAAACTAAATGATGGAGAAAATGGACCCATGAAATCTATATGCAAAAGTACCAAATGGACATGTGAAAGTAGTCTTCTCTTGATCTTCCAATGCAATTTCAATTTGATTGTAACCCGAATAGCCATCTAGGAAGCAATAAAATTCATGACCTACAACTCTTTCTAGGATTTGATCCATGAAAGGTAATGGAAAATGATCTTTTCTAGTCATTGAATTAAGTTTCCTATAGTCAATGCACATACGCCAACCGGTAACAGTTCTAGTGGGGATTAACTCATTGTTCTCATTTGTTATCATAGTGACTCCAGACTTCTTGGGTATAACTTGGGTAGGACTTACCCATTTGCTGTCAGAAATAGGATAAATGATGTCATTATCTCGAAGCTTAATGACTTTATTTTTTACTACTTCTTTCATATTAGGATTTAGCCTTCGTTGCATTTCTCTAGAGGATTTAGCATTTTCCTCCAAATAAATTTTGTGTGTACAAATCAACGGACTAATTCCTTTTATATCAGCTATGGTCCATCCCAATGCATTTTTGTGCTTTTTTAAAGTTTGTAATAACTTACCTTCTTGATGTGCATTAAGTTTGGAAGAGAGTACTACTGGAAAAGTTTCATTTTCTCCCAAAAATGAGTATTTGAGATTGGATGGCAACGACTTCAAATCAGGTTTGGGTGGTTGAACACTTGAAGGTATGGATTTAATTGATCGTGGTGGCAATTCCTCAATTTGTTGCCTCCAATTACTTGTCTTTGATTCTTCCTGAAAATAAATCACTAGAAGTGCTTGGAAATTAATTATGAATTAATTTTTCAGTAAAGTCCACTTCCTATAAATCTTTATCATGTCTAGGTTGCTTGCAAATGTTGAAAATATTCATTTCCAATGTCATGTTTCCAAATGATAGCTTCATCAGTCCATTCCTACAATTAATCAATGCGTTAGAAGTTGCAAGAAACGGACGTCCTAAAATAACAGGAAATGAATTACATGCCTCAACAGGTTGTGTGTCCAAGACAACAAAATCCACAGGATAAATGAATTTATCGACTTGTACTAACACATCTTCAATTATTCCTCTAGGCACTTTTACAGATCTATCAGCAAGTAAAAGAGTTATAGAAGTTGGTTTTAACTCACCTAGATTGAGACTCTGAAAAACTGAATATGGAAGTAAATTCACACTAGCACCAAGATCAAGTAAGGCTCTTTCAATTTTATGCTCTCCAATAAAGCAAGAAATTGTAGGACAACCAGGGTCTTTATATTTCAAAGCATTATTGTTCTGAAGAATAGCACTTACTTGTTCGGCTAGAAAGGCTTTCTTTTTCACATTCAGTTTCCTCTTCACAGTGCATAGATCTTTCAAAAATTTAGCATAGAAAGGAATCTGTTTAATAGCATCTAGCAAAGGTATATTGATTCTTACCTATTTGAAAATTTCAAAGATTTCAGAGTTGTGATTGACTTTTCTTTGTTTGGTCAAGACCTGAGGAAATGGAAGTGTTGGCGGAGAATCAATCTTTTCTTTGCAATTTTTAGATTCAACCCCTTCCTTACCCTTAAAGATTGACTTATCTTTCTCATAAGGTTCAAGAGAGGGTTTTTCAATAACCTTACCACTGCGAAGAGTAGTGACTGATTTGACTTGATCTATGTGTTGGCTTCCAGAACTACTTGCATTTGCATTGTATTGCCCCTTGGGATTTTGTTGTGGTTGAGATGGAAACTTACCTTTCTCTTGGAAACTGAGAGCAGATGTTAATTTTGCAAGAGTATCTTTAAAATCTGTCATGTTTTGAGCAAGTTGAGTATTGATTGTCTCTTGCTTTTCAATGAATGCATGCAATGTTTCCTCAAGATTTCTTCTAGAAGGTGGAGCATAAGGAGGTGCATATCCATGAGAATTTTGGAAATTATGGTGTGCTTGAAATGGTGGTTGTGAAGTTTGTGCATTGTTGTTCTCACTCTTCCAACTAAAATTTGGAAGATTTCTCCAACCAGAGTTGTATGTTTGTGAGTATAGGTTGTGGTTGGCCCTTTGGAAACTATTTAAAGCGTGGGCTTATTCATGGAGACATTCCTTAAAAGAAGGTGAGGTTGGACAGTTATCGGTTGAGTGTTCATTTGTTTCACATATTTGACATGCAATGTTTTCAACAGATTTTAATTGACCACTCTTTTTCAATTCTAATGCCTCGACTTTTCTAGCTAAAGATGCAAACTTGGCTTGAAGGTCATGATCTTCCCTAAGGTTATATATACCTCCACTAGATATATGAGGTTGAGTTTTACTCGGTGCCTCATAAGTACCTGCGGTGTCTTAATTTTGAGCATTTTCAGCTAACAAGTCTAAGTACTCCATTGCTTCATCAGGGTCTTTCTCTTCAAAAGTTTCATTGCACATCAATTCAACCATTTGCCTATCTTTAGGTGTTAACCCTTCATAAAAATATGAAACCAATCTCCATGTTTCAAAACCATGATGAGGGCAAGTACTAAGTAAGTCTCGATACCTATCCCAACATTGGTAAAATGTTTCTCATGGTTTTTGAGTGAAAGTGGTGATTTGTCTTTTGAAAGAGTTTGTTCTATGAGATAGGAAAAACTTCTTTAAAAACTATTGTTGCATTTCATCCCAAGCACAAATGGATCCTGGTCTCAAATTTTATAGCCATGTTTTACCTTTATCTTTTAATGAAAAAGGAAAAAGCTTTAATCTGATGGTGTTCATGCTACAATTTAGATTATTATATGTGTTGTAGACCTCCTCAAATTCCCTTAAATGCAAGTATGGATTTTCCAATTCAAAACCATGAAAAGAAGGCAAAATTTGAATAATGCTTGGTTTAAAATTATAATGAGATGCATCGGGAGGAAAAACTATGCATGATGGTGCACTTGTTCTTGTTGGATTCATATGGTCTGTATGAGTTCTAGCACGGTTATTCTCATTATGAAGTGATTGATTATCTTCTTCAGCTATATTTTCTGAAAATGATGAGAATACCCTACAAAGTCTACCACTTGATGTACGTGACCACACTCTCATGCACGTGTAGGAATAGAATAAATGGAAAAGGAAAACAAAAGAAGAAGAAACAAGAGAAAAGAAACAAAGTTATATACAAGAAAAGTAAAAAGTGAAAACAAAATAAATATTATAATTTGTACAAAACTTACCTCCCCGGCAATGGCGTCAAAAACTTGACACGACAAAAAGATTGATGTCTTCTCCCAAGTGCAGGAGTGTCAAAGTAATAAATAACCCGGCAAGATCAGGGTCGAACCACAGGGAGGTTAATTGTACAAATTATAAATAAGAATTATAAACAACAGTAATAACAATAATAATAATAATAATACAACAATAACAATAATAACAATAACATCAATAATAATAATAATAATAATAATAATACTAGTAGTAGTAGTAGTAGTAGTAAAGAAAGAGAAAAAGAAGATGATGATGATGATGATGAGATATTAAAGTAAGGATTAACAATGATAATAATAAATGTCAAGGTTAGAGGTTCCACTAATGGTATGTTAAACAAGTACAGTATGAACTCTTATTGTTGAATTGGAATCCACACATAAAGGAGGTTCCAATCATATTATAGATTGTTAACATGATTACATTAGCCATCTTATTCAATTAATGCTAATACTTGTAAATTTCGTCAAGCATTCATGATTATAACTTATGTTAACAACAAATCAAGTTCCTTTCATAGCTCAGGTGTCGGTTATACCATACAGTATGGGCTATGAAAGTGCCAAGCATTTGTTGTACCAATTGTTATACAACATAAATCAAGATTAATCATTTAACAAGCAAAGTATTAAAGAGTGAACAAGATAACAAATATAAAACATGTTAGTATTAAACATTAAAGTCCATATTAAGTTTATACCATACTTATTCTTACACCATTAGTGTAACCTTTTCACCTTGACATAATTAACTTAGCTAGACATAATGAAAGAAAGAAAAATAGATAAACAAAATAAGAACATAAAAGTTAACTAAGGAAAGGAAAGGAAATGAAAGGCATAAACTTGATATTAATGAAAACAAAGCATAAAGAATACAAAGAGAGAAAACAAGAGCATGATCTTGATCTGGACACCAAGATGCCTAAATGCATGGCAAATGCCTCCTTTTATAGGCCAAAATTGGGAACTATTGATTTGATGACTAATTGATGAGTAGATGGCCAACCCTTGACTTGGTGACAATCCTTATCTTCTCTTGTCTGCCCAAAACGTCATTGATGACGTCAAAATTAGAGCCACTTGAAAACATGAAAGTTCTAGGCAATTGTCTCAGCTTTCTTGTGTAAAGCATTCAGCTCATTTCGACTTCTAGAACTCCAGATATGGCCAAAATACTGAACAGTGCTCGGGCTGGAGGATAGATTCGGGCTTCTTTGTTGTTGCAACAATTTGGACTTGAATATGGCCTTTTTAGATCTTGGGCTCCATAGGAAAGTTGTAGGCCTATGTCTTACCTTTCCATCCATATAAAGTTGACCTAAATCTGAGATCTATAGCTCCAGATATGACCCAATTACTGAACAGTGTTCCGGTTTGAATTGCACCGACATCTCTTTTCTAAGTTTGATCATCTATTTGCCTTTGCAATTGAAGTTCTTAAAGTCATCAATCAATCCTTTCATTTATGTGATAGGCTTGTATTTAAAATGGACATTTACCACAAATTAAAGGTATCTTATATTATTAGATAGATTATTATAAAACATACTTTAGTTAAGGAGTTATTGATACTTCAAGTGCAAAATGATGATATAAAACCATGATAAAAATGCACTTTTGAGTACTAATCAATAACACTTGGTTCAATAAATGCTTTGCACTTTCATAGTTCATACTGTATGGTATAACCGACACCTGAGCTATGAAAGGAACTTGATTTGTTGTTAATATAAGTTATAATTATGAATGCTTGACGAGATTTACAAGTATTAACATTAATCGAATAAGATGACTAATATGATCATGTTAACAATCTATAATCTGATTGGAACCTCCTTTATGTGTGGTTTCCAATTGAATAATAAGAGTTTATACGATACTTGTTTGACATACCATTAGTGGAACCTCTAACCTTGATATTTGTTATTATCATTGTTTAATCCTTATGTTAATCTTTCATCTCAAAGTTTTCATCAACTTCTTCTTTATTACTACTACTACTACTACTACTACTACTACTACTACTACTACTATTGTTATTGTTATTGTTATTGTTATTGTTATTGTTATTGTTATTGTTATTGTTATTGTTGTTGTTGTACTATTGTTATTTATAATTTATACAATTAACCTCCCTGTGGTTCGACCCCGGTCTTGCCGAGTTATTTATTACTTCGACACTTCTGCACTTCGGAGAAGATATCAATCTTTTGGTCATGTCAATGGTAATTTTTGGATTTTTATTTTTTTTCTTAATCTTTAGGTTATTATTATTTACTTAGGTCAATTGTAAGTAGGCTTGATATAAATCCACCTAAGGGGGGTCCATTGATGTTTCTTGATGTTTAGAGTCGGTATAAATAAAAGCATAACCAAACATGTAAAGTTAGACAATTCAGATTAATAAAATTTCTTATTTACCACACTTTGTGTGTGTTGGCGAGATAATCTCTCTTCCATGATTCTCTAATGAACTAAAAAATAACTTATCAAATAATAATTATCTTCGTGGCATCATCCTTATACTTCTTGTTCGTGAATCAATATTTGTTGGGTAGGGGTTTTCCGTTTCTAATAGTGCTGATGCCTAGGTACAAGTTATATTTGTGTCACAATTCTATCAAACCTGATTTACTTGACCTTCTAGGAATTGGTGTCTTTACATATGGGTTGTGTGACCACATGATCACGAGGTTCACATCATTTGGTATTAGAGCTTGGCTCTATTAATCAGGTTATATCCTTCTGGAATTTTTCGTTTCTCGTTGTTTCCACAGAAACTTCATCAGTGTCTAATTTTTTCTTCTCCTTGATCTTGCTACATATACAAAAAAAATATTATTTGGTCTCTATCCAAAATATATCAGTTGCATTAAAAAAAAGTCATTTAAAAAGACATTTATTAGTTTTTATCGCAGAAAACTAAACAAGGGAAAATTAGAACAAATCAACTCAAAATTAGCTCAAATTTAAGAATTTGATTACTGGGGTTCTAATCACACCAGATATTGATTTTAGGGTCAATTGGATATCGTTTTCTTTGGGTTTCAAATTCGAGTCTAATCTAGTCCGATTCATAACATTGTTGCGTTAGTATATCAAACCTTATCATAAATTGATCAAAATTTATATTCTATATATCTGGATTGATATCAAACTATATGTAGAATTTTAAGTCATTTGGACATCATTTACTTAAGGTTCCAGATTCTGGCTTAACTTGTTGTAAACGAGTCTATTTTGTATTAACTTTTGAAATTCCCTTTCTTTTTTATGTTTTCATTTCTTCCTATTTATTTTCATCATATCCATCATATTTAGGTGTTGTTTCATTATTTTTCATATTTCTTTCATATTTTTTTCTGTTTTTATTTGAGTCTTCAGTTTCATTCTTATATTGGATAGACTCGATTGCTACTCGTAAGACTAAATTCACACACACACACATATTTGGATTGCACTGCCAAGTTGGTTTCATTTAGTGTTGCTTTCAGTTTCGCAAGAACCGCAAAAAGGTAAGACAAGAGGTGTGAGCATGTAAGGATATTAAAAGTGTTTGAGTGAAACACGAGCAACATTAGGATAATTTTTTTTCCATTAACCTATTTTTACAGGTACTATCATGTCAGATCAAAATAATACAACACCCCCTCCCGATGTAGAACTTCAATTCCAAATACAAGTCATGATGAAAATGATGGAAAACATGAATTTCATGATGGGGAATGTGTGTGATAGACTTGAGAAAGTGGGAAAACATGGAAACATGGCTAGAACATATACCTAAGACATGAGAAAGGTTGGAGCTGAACCGAAATCAAAAAATGGTAGTGGGGCTGAAAGGTTAAGGTGGGCTGATTATGAGGATTTTAAGAAGGAATTTGATAATATTGGTGATGGTGGTTTTAAGGATAAGACCATAGAAATGCTACTACTTTTAGATCAAAAAATCCAGGATTTTCCTATTCTATTTGTGGTCTTCAGTTAATGGGCTAATTCATGACAGTTGAAGAGTTAAGGATTAACCACTTCTCATTTCTAGAAGTCAATTAGGTACTTGCTTTTTGAGGAAGTTGGAATCTTGCTTTCATCTTTTTTTCACTCTTAGTGGGTTACTCCTAATCTTCTTTTAGAAAAATCAAACTCCTTCTTGAGAGGATAGTTTGCTTAGTTTCTGGTGGACACCGCCCTCACCCTGATATCCCATCTTTGAACTCCATCCCTCCCTTTCACTCTGGTCGCCTTGCTCGCTTACTCGACTCAGATAAAAGAAAGAGCAACTCAAGCTTATCTTAAATAATCCCCTAAAAAGCTAACTAAAGATCTATATAAAGAATAAGCACAATTAGATATGAAGGAATTAGTCTTCTTAGCTACTAGAAGATTTTCAACAGAGTAGAAATTAAAAGGATTTAATGTATTTTGATAAGGTGTTATAAAAAAAGAAAAGACAAATTCAAAAAGAGTGATATTAAAGGGAGAGAGATAAAGAGATTATTGCTCCAAAAAAAAGAATCCAAGAATCTATCCTATATTTTAGGGAAGATGAAGCAAGAACTTGATGTGTTAGTAGCAGCAATCAATGCCCAACAAGCTTAAGAAAAAAAGGAGAAAAAAGCCTGCAATGATGATATACAAAATAGAATGGTTGTAACATCCAAAGTTATTGGCGATGATTGTTTGCAAAAAAAGAACTTCAAAAGCTTTAAAAAGAGACTAAGGAATTGTCCATTCAACTTATTGGTGATTTCAGGATGAATCATCTTGAAGAGAGAGGGAATGATATGATTCAGGTAAGGTCAAATTCAGATTTTGATGTAAAATATACAACTATCTAGTTTTACGATAATAGTCATAATTCTCAATCCGACTATTAGATCGAGCTAAAATTTTACGTGAAGTCTCTTAACATGTTGTCTACCTTAGGTTAAAATTTCAAGTCAATTAAAGTTCAGGAAAGCATCTCAATATGGGTCAACAGAGGTTATACAAATTATGTTATTTATTTTCTTTTGACTTATGGACTTTTTATTTGGCTAGGATTCTTTTTCTAAAAGAATATGATAGCTTATTTTAGAAACATACTAATTCTACAAAGATTTTTAATAGGATGCAATATAGTTTTCAAGTGTAGTAAGGATTCATCATTATTTTAGAATCCTTTTCTTACAAGGATTCTTTATTCATCCAATCTACAAAAAAAAAGAGTTTAGAATAAATTCTACCTTCAAATCAGATTTTCTAGTCTATTTGGGACTTTTTAATGGTGACAAATATGATTCTAGCATATTTAAGAAGATATTTTTTCGATTTTTATTATTTTTATTATTTTCTTCTCAGTATTTGGGTTATTATTACTTATTTGAATCAATTGTACATGGGCTTTCATATAAGTGCACTTAAGGGGAGTCCATTAGGGTTTTTTTAAGTCTAGAGTAAGTATAAATAGAGGTATAATAACACAACTAAAATATTGATGTCTTCTTCCAAGTGTAGGAGTGTCAAAGTAATAAATAACTCGATAAGACCGGGATCGAACCACATGGAGTTTAATTATATAAATTATAGATAGCAATAATACAATAACAATAACAATAATAATGGCAATAATAGTAGTAGTAATAGTGAAGAAGAAGAAGTTGATGAGAACTTTGAGATAGAAGATTAATGTAATGATTAAATAATTATAACAACAAATGTCAAGATTAGAGGATCCACTAATGGTATGTCAAACAAGTATAGTATAAACTCTTATTATTAAATTGAAAACCACACACAAAGGAGGTTCCAATCAGATTATAAATTGTTAACATGATTACATTAGTTATCTTATTTGATTAATGTTAATAATTGTAAATCTCATCAGGCATTCATGATTATAACTTATGTTCACAACAAATCAAGTTCCTTTCATAGCTCAAGTGTCGGTTATACCATACAGTATGAACTATAAAAGTGCAAAGCATTTATTGAACCAAGTGTTATACAACATAAATCAAGATTAGTCATTTAACAAGCAAAGTATTAAAGAGTGAACAAGATAACAAATACAAAACATGTTAGTATCAAACATTAAAGTCCATGTTAAATTTACATTATACTTATTCTGACACCATTAATATAATCTTTTCACCTTGACATAATAAACTTAACTAAACAAAGTGAAAGAAAGAAAAATAAATAAACAAAAAAAAATATAAATAAGATAAAAGTTAACTAAGTAAAGGAAAGGAAATGAAAGGCATAAATAAGATATTAATGAAAATAAAACTTAAACATTACAAAAAATACAAAAAGAGAAAGCAAAAGCATGATCTTGATCTGGAGATCAAGTTGTCTAAATGTATGGCAAATACCTCTTTTTAAAGGTCAAAATTAGAAACTATTGATTTGATGACTAATGATGAGTGGGTGGTCAATTCTTGGTGACAATCCTTATCATAATTGTGATTGTGACTACATCTTCCCTTCGTTTTACGTCTAAGAATGACTTAAACGCCCTTTATGGGTCAAGGATAGACTTCCTATCCAGTTTTCTTAAAAACTGACAAATACTATCTTTTTTAATCAAATTCCTAAGAATATGTCAAGCATATTCTTTATGAAATAGTGGTCATAAATTGATTAGTACTCAAAAGTGCATTTTTATGACGGTTTTATATCATCATTTTGCACTTGAAGTATCAATAACTCAACTAAAGTATGTTTTATAATAATCTATCTAATAATATAAGATACCTTTAATTTGTGGTAAATGTCCATTTTAAATGCAGGCCTATCACATAAATAAAAGGATTGATTGATGACTTTAAGAACTTCAATTGCAAAGGCAAAGAGATGATCAAACTTAGAAAAGAGATGTCGGTGCAATCTAAATCAGAACACCATTCGGTAATTGGGTCATATCTAGAGCTATATATCTCAGATTTAGGTCTACTTTATATGAATAGAAAGGTAAGATATAGGCCTACAACTTCCATATGGAGCCCAAGATCTAAAAAGGTCTACTTTTCACATCCAAATTGTTGCAACAACAAAGAAGCCCGAATCTGTCCTCCAGCCTGAGCACTGTTCAGTATTTTGGCTATATCTGGAGTTCTAGAAGTCAAAATGAGTCGAAGTTTTTGCATAAGAAAGCTGAGACAATGTACTAGAACTTTTATGTTTTCAAGTGACTCTAATTGGGACGTCATCAATGTAGTGTTTATGCTTTCTTTTCATTAATATCAAGTTTATGCATTTCATTTCCTTTGCTTTGCTTTGTTAACTCTTATCTTATTTATGTTCTTATTTTGTTTATCTATTTTTTTCTTTCTTTCATTATGTCTAGCTAAGTTAATTATGTCAAGGTGAAAAGGTTACACTAATGGTGTAAGAATAAGTATGGTATAAACTTAATATGGACTTTAATGTTTAATACTAACATGTTTTATATTTGTTATCTTGTTCACTCTTTAATACTTTGCTTGCTAAATGACTAATCTTGATTTATGTTGTATAACAATTGGTAAAACAAATGCTTGGCACTTTCATAGCTCATACTATATGGTATAACGGACACCTAAGCTATGAAAGGAACTTGATTTGTTGTTAACATAAGTCATAATCATGAATGCTTGATGAAATTTACAAGTATTAGCATTAATTGAATAAGATGACTAATGTAATCATGTTAACAATCGATAATATGATTGGAACCTCTTTTGTGTGTCGATTCCAATTGAACAATAAGAGTTTATACTATACTTATTTGACATACATTTATGGATCCCTTAACCTTGACATTTGTTATTATCAATGTTTAATCCTTACTTTAATATTTCATCTCAAAGTTATCATCTTCTCCTTCTTCTTTATTATTGTTATTGTTGTTGTTGTTGTTGTTGTTGTTGTTGTTGTTGTTGTTGTTGTTGTTGTTATTACTATTACTATTACTATTATTAGTATTATTATTGTTGTTGTTGTTGTTGTATTATTGTTATTCATAATTTGTACAATAACCTCCCTGTGGTTCGACCCTGGTCTTGCCGGGTTATTTATTACTTCGACACTCCTGCACTTGGGAGAAGACATCAATCTTTTTGTCGTGTCAAGTTTTTGGCGCCGTTGCCGGGGAGGTAAGTTTTGTATAAATTATAATATTTATTTTATTTTCACTTTTCACTTTTCTTGTATATAACTTTGTTTCTTTTTTCTTGTTTCTTCTTTTTTTTTCTTTTTCCATTTATTCTATTCCTGCACGTGCATGAGAGTGTGGTCACGTATATCAAGTGGTAGACTTTGTAGGGTATCCTCATCATTTTCAGAAAATATGGCTGAAGAAGATAATCAATCACTTCATAATGAGAATAATGAGAATAACGGTGCTAGAACACTTAGAGACCACATGAATCCAACAAGAACAAGTGCATCATCATGCATAGTTTTTCCTACCGATGCATCTCATTTTAATTTTAAACCAGGTATTATCCAACTTTTACCTTCTTTTCATGGTTTTAAATTGGAAAATCCATACTTGCATTCAAGGGAATTTGAGGAGGTCTGCAACACATATAATAATTTAAATTGTAGCATGAACACCATCAGATTAAAGCTTTTTCCTTTTTCATGGCTATAAAATTTTAGACCAGGATCCATTCGTGCTTGGGATGAAATGCAACAGCAGTTTTTAAAGAAGTTTTTCCCATCTCATAGAACAAACTCTTTCAAAAAACAAATCACCACTTTCACTCAAAAACCAGGAGAAACATTTTACCAATATTGGGATAGGTATCGAGATTTACTTAGTACTTGTCCTCATCATGGTTTTGAAACATGGAGATTGGTTTCACATTTTTATGAAGGGTTAACACCTAAAGATAGGCAAATGGTTGAATTGATGTGCAATGGAACTTTTGAAGACAAAGACCCTAATGAAGCAATGGAGTATTTAGACTTGTTAGCTGAAAATGCTCAAAATTAGGACACCGCAGGTACTTATGAGGCACCGAGTAAAACTCAACCTCATACATCTAGTGGAGGTATGTACAACCTTAGGGAAGATCATGACCTTCAATCCAAGTTTACATCTTTAGCTAGAAAAGTCAAGGCACTAGAATTGAAGAAAAGTGATTAGATAAAATTTGTTGAAAACATTGCATGTCAAATATATAAAATAAATGAACACTCAACCGATAACTCTCCAACTTTGCCTTCTTTTAAGGAATGTCTCCATGAATAAGCCCATGCTTTAAACAGTTTTCAAAGGGTCAACCATAACCCATACTCACAAACATACAACCTGATTGGAGAAATCATCCAAATTTTAGTTGGAAGAGTAAGAACAATAATGCACAAACTTCACAACCACCATTTCAAGCACACCACAATTTCCAAAATTCTCATGGGTATGCACCTCCTTATGCTCCACCTTCTAGAAGAAATCTTGAGGAAATATTGCATGCATTCATTGAAAAGCAAGAGACAATCAATACTCAACTTGCTCAAAACATGACAGATTTTAAAGATACTCTTACAAAATTAACATCTGCTCTCAGTTTCCAAGAGAAAGGTAAGTTTCCTTCTCAACCATAACAAAATCTCGAGGGGCACTACAATGCAAATGCAAGTAGTTCCAAAAGCCAACACATGGATCAAGTGAAATCAGTCACTACTCTTCGTAGTGGTAAGGTTATTGAAAAACCCTTTCTTGAATCTTATGAGAAAAATTATGAGTCAATCTCTAAGGGTAAGGAAGGGGTTGAATCTGAAAATTGCAAAGAAAAGACTGATTCTCCATCAGCACTTCCATTTCCTCAGGCCATGAACAAACAAAGGAAAGTCAATCACAACTCTGAAATTTTTGAAACTTTCAAACAGGTAAGAATCAATATACCTTTGCTGCATGCTATTAAACAGATTCCTTCCTACGCTAAATTTTTGAAAGATCTATGCACTGTGAAGAGGAAACTGAATGTGAAAAAGAAAGCCTTTCTAGCCGAACAAGTAAGTGCTATTCTTCAGAACAATAATGCTTTGAAATATAAAGACCCTGGTTGTCCTACAATTTCTTGCTTTATTGGAGAGCATAAAATTGAAAGAGCCTTACTTGATCTTGGTGCTAGTGTGAATTAACTTCCATATTCAGTTTTTCAGAGTCTCAATCTAGGTGAGTTAAAAACAACTTCTATAACTCTTTTACTTGCCGATAGATCTATAAAAGTTCCTAGAGGAATAATTAAAGATGTGTTAGTATAGGTTGATAAATTCATTTATCCTGTGGATTTTGTTACCTTGGACACAACCTGTTGAGGCATGTAATTCATTTCCTGTTATTTTAGGACGTCCGTTTCTTGCAACTTCTAACGCATTGATTAATTATAGGAATGGACTGATGAAGCTATCATTTGAAAACATGGCATTGGAGATGAATATTTTCAATATTTGCAAGCAACCTGGAGATGATAATGATTTACAAGAAGTAGATCATATTGATGAATTAGTTTATGATCAACTTGAATCTACTTTAAGTAAAAATGAGTTGGATGAATCTGAAGATTTGCAAATGATCTATTCTGAGGAAGAAATCACAGATGAAAGAAGCACCAAAAATGTTGACGTGAATCTTTTGTAAACAGTGACAACAGATTTGACATCTGACATCACACCAATCGATAATTACTTTCCTAACGAATCCTTACTTTCTCTTAATCCAATGCCTTGGTATGATAAAAATATCAATTTTCTTGCTTTAGGAGATTTGTCAACTGATTGGAGTACCCAAGACAAAGAAAAGTTTTTAAACAAAGTGAAGAACTTTTATGGTGATGACCTTAACTTATTCAAATATTTCAAAGATTCATTCCCGACAATGAGGTAAGTAGTGTCATTAAACTTTATCATTCTGATGCATATGGAAGTTATTTTTCATAAAAAAAACAGCTAAAAAAATCTTTCAAAATGGATTTTATTGGCCCACCATGTTCAAGGACGCGCATGCATTCTGCAAAACTTGTGAAAATTGTCAAAAAATTGATACTGGTCAAAAAGTTTTATTTTATAATTCTCAATTTTATGCATTCCCTAGCAAGCTAAGATCAAGATGGAGCAATCCTTGTAGGGCCTGTAATATTAAGAATTCAATGAATGACAATGATTTTAAGGAAAATGGACATTGTTTGAAAGCTTACTTTGATAATTTTCCTAGTGAAAATGAATCAACTGGTTGGAATGATCTTGTAGATAAAGGTTGATTATTTTATTTCTCTCACATTGTTTTTGTGTTTCTTTTTTAGTGATTTTTGCTAGTTTCTCCCACCCCGATCAAATGGTGGATAATGGTACTCCGTGACTGAAGTCGGTTCTTTCAGTTTCTCACAATAACTGATATTTGTATATACATTTCTGCAATTCTTTGAATCTCTTTTCCAATTCTCATTTGAAAATGGACACTAATTTTGTAAAATTAAAAAAGTATTTTCCCGCTATGCCTCAAAATGCGATTAAAAAAATTTACCGTGCTAGATGTGCAAGATTGAGATTGTTAATAAATCATGGAATTCCTGAAGATATTCGCTGGTTGATTGAAGCAAAAGTCCGATTATCAAGTGAGTCCTCTAACTCCTTCATTTTGCATATGCCTGGAACAGGTAAAAACACTTTTGCAAAGAAACGTCGTGCAAAACAACTGAAAGTTTGTCATCGATATGCTAGATGGACTTGTAATACACAATGTCGATCTTTAGGAATGGTATCTATAAACCGTGAAGATAAAATACAATTCATTAAGGATGGCCTGAGTAAGGAGTCTTTAGATAACATTCTATTGACTCTTGAGACGCATCCTAGTGGAGATGTGCATCGTGCAATTCATGATTTATGGCCGCTATTTTATAAAGACCATAATCAACTTAGTCTTGGGAATCTGACTAAAAAAGACCCTGTTTGTCAATTTAAAAAAAAACTGGATGGGAAGTCTATCCCCGACCCATAGAGGGTGTTTAAGCCGTTTATGGATGTAAAACCAAGGGAAGATGTGAGTCACAATCACAACTACCTATGCATACCTATGCTCTTTGTGTCTTTTGATTTTATTATTGTGTTTTTGTTGTTACTTATATTTGCTCTAGTATGTTTCAGGTTTGTCAGTGTTCGTTATTTCAGGTGATATCTTTTATACTCTATCTTTCTACCTTTAAACATTGAGGACAATGTCTTGTTTTAGTTAGGGGGAGAGGGTAGTAGCTAAAAAAAAAATTGTGTTTTCTATTTCATAAAGCATGTGCAAAATGGTTGTTACTATGATGGCAGAGTAAAGAGAATCTTTTATGACTCTTGAGACGCATTTTAGTAATCATTCATAACAAGGTCTATCATAATACTTATTGAAATATTCAGATTTACAAACTCTTGCATTGTTATCACTTAAGTCTACTCATATACTTATTTAACATTTATTCTTAAACCTTAATTTACACATACACACTTCAACATATGATTGTGGGTTGCATATTGGATTATTACATTATTTATGTTCTTTTGTTAAAGGTAACAACTAAGAGAAAAGGATAGTATATAATTAAAAAAAAGAGAAAAAAATGAAAAAAAAAGAGAGAAAGAAAAAAAAGTGATAATGATAAAAATGTAGATAAGTTTGGTTTCGTAACCTCCCTAACCTAAGCAATTAAGCCTGAAGGGGTGTTTTAACACCTAATACTCTAAAGTCAACTGACTTGGGAGCTATTGGCCCAACGCTTGTTACATGGGTTGAGGAGAAAAGCTTAAGGGAATCAAACATTGCATTATCTACATATCAGTATCTACGACCCGAGTTACTAAGCTCGTAGGGGTGTCTTAACACCTAATGCCCTAAGACCAACTGGTCTGGGAGTCATTAGCTGAAAGCTAGTTACATAGGTTAAAGATGCATGGTGTTTTAAATTATATGTATATTAAAAAAAAAGATAAAAATAGTAATCTCAATCCAAGGAAGTTAACCTTAAACATTAGAACAAAAATTTTGTTTTCTTCCAAGAAAAGCACCATAATTATGTGTTGATACATTGAGCACAAAAGAAAGGTTTATGAATATCTTGTTAAGAGGTATTGAGCAGGTATATAAATTTAACAAGAGTTTGTTTATCTAAATAAAGTAATGGAAGTTAAATGATGAATACCTTGTTTTGTGGAATTTGCAAATTGTTTTTCTATTCTAACATTTTGATTACTAGGGACTAGTAATAAGCTAGTTGGGGGGTGTGATTGGTACTCAAAAGTGCATTTTTATCATGGTTTTATATCATCATTTTGCACTTGAAGTATCAATAACTCCTTAACTAAAGTAC
>SRLM01001995.1:0-25016 GCA_015708895.1 Populus ilicifolia | reverse complement strand
AGATTGATGTCTTCTCCCAAGTGCAGGAGTGTCGAAGTAATAAATAACCCGGCAAGACCGGGGTCGAACCACAGGGAGGTTATTGTACAAATTATAAATAACAACAACAACAATAATAACAATAACAATAACAATAATAATAATAATAAAGAAAGAGATGTCGGTGTAATCCAAACTAGAACACTGTTTGGTAATTGGGTTATATCTGGAGTTATAGATCTCAGATTAAGGTTTACTTTATATGAATAGAAAGTTAAGACATAGGCCTACAACTTTCATATGGAGCCCAAGATCTAAAAAGGTCATTTTCAAGTCCAAATTATTGCAACAACAAAAAAGCCCGAATCTGTCCTCCAGCCCGAGCACTATTCAGTATATTGGCCATATCTGGAGTTCTAGAAGTCGAAATGAGCTGAATGCTTTACACAAGAAAGCTGAGACAATTTCCTAGAACTTTCATGTTTTCAAGTGGCTCTAATTTTGACATCATCAATGACATTTTAGGTATACAAGAGAAGATAAGGATTGTCACCAAGTCAAGGGTTGGCTACCTACTCATCAATTAGTCATCAAATCAATAGTTCCCAATTTTGGCCTATAAAAGGAGGCATTTGCCATGCATTTAGGCATCTTGGTTTCCAGATCAAGATCATGCTCTTGTTTTCTCTCTTTATATTCTTTGTAATGTTTATGCTTTGTTTTCATTAATATCAAGTTTATGCCTTTCATTTCCTTTCCTTTACTTAGTTAACTTTTATCTTATTTATGTTCTTATTATGTTTATCTATTTTTCATTCATTCATTATGTCTAGCTAGGTTAATTATGTCAAGGTGAAAAGGTTACACTAATGGTGTAAGAATAAGTATGGTATAAACTTAATATGGACTTTAATGTTTAATTCTAACATGTTTTATATTTGTTATCTTGTTCACTCTTTAATACTTTGCTTGTTAAATAACTAATTTTGATTTATGTTGTATAATAATTGGTACAACAAATACTTGGCACTTTCATAGCTTATACTGTATGATATAACTGACACCTGAGTTGTGAAAGGAACTTGATTTGTTATTAACATAACTTATAATCATGAATGCTTGATGAAATTTACAAGTATTAGCATTAATTGAATAAGATGACTAATGCAATCATGTTAACAATCTATAATATGATTGGAACCTCTTTTGTGTGTCGATTCCAATTAAACAATAAGAGTTTATACTATACTTATTTGACATACATTTGTGGATCCCCTAACCTTGACATTTGTTATTATCATTGTTTAATCCTTACTTTAATATTTCATCTCAAGGTTGTCATCTTCTCCTTCTTCTTTATTATTGTTATTGTTATTGTTATTATTATTATTATTAGAATTATTACTATTACTATTATTAGTATTATTGTTGTTGTTGTAGTTGTTGTTGTTGTTGTATTATTGTTAGTTATAATTTGTATAATAACCTCCCTGTGGTTTGACCCTAGTCTTGCCAGGTTATTTATTACTTCGACACTCGTGCACTTGGAAGAAGACATCAATCTTTTTGTCGTGTCATAAATCATGAATTGCACGATGCACATCTCCACTAGGATACGTATCAAGAGTCAATAGAAAATTATCTAAAGACCCCTTACTCAAGCCATCCATAATGACTAATATTTTATCTTCATGGTTTACAGATATCATTTCTAAAAGAATAATTTTGTGCATTACAAGTCCATTTGACATATTGATGGTAGACTTTCAGTCGTTTTACATGACGTTTCTTTGAAAAAGTGCTTTTACTTGTTTTAAGAATGTATGAAATGAAAGAATTAGAAGACTCACCTGATAATCAGACATTTACCAATTATCCTGTGAATCTGTTTAAGAATTTTATGGTTCACTAACAACCTCAATTTTACATACCTAGCATGGTAAATTTTTATAATCGTATTTTGAAGGAAAGTGGGAAAATACTTTTTTAATTTTTCAAGAGTGGTGTTTGTTTTTTAAGATGAGAAATGGAAAAGAGATTCAAAGAAAAGAGAAGGAGCAAGGAATTGAACGAATATATACACAAATATCAGTTATCATGGGAAATTGAAAGAACCAACTTAAGAGTCACGGAGTACAGTTATCCACTATTTAAACAGGGTGAGAGAGATTAGAACACAAAGAGTCACCAAAAAAAAAACAATGTGAGAAAAACAAAATAATCAACCTTTATCTATAGGATTATTCAAACAAGTAGGTTCATTTTCACTAGGAAAATTATCAAAGTAAGCTTTCAAACAATGTCCATTTACCTTAAAAACATTATCATTTTCTGGATTCTCAATATCAAAGGCCTTATAAGGATACACATGTTTCTCAATAAATGGACTGCTCCATCTTAATCTTAGCTCTCTAGGGAATAAATGGAGGCGAGAATTATAAAACAAAACTTTTTGATCAGTATTAAATTTTTGATAATTTTCACAAGTTTTGCAAAATACATGTATATTCTTAAACATGGTGGGCCAATAAAATCCATTTTAAAATATTGTTATTATTGTTATTTTTTACAAGAAATGACTCTCACGTGCTTCAAAATGATAAAGTTTAATGACACTACTTAACTATTGTCAATAATGCATCTTTAAAATATTTAATCAGGACAATATTCAAATAAGTTAAGGTCATCCCAACAAAAGTTCTTCACTTTATTCAAAAACTTTTATTTATCTTGGCTACTCCAATAAGCTGGTAAAATCTCCTAAAGTAAGAAAATTGATATTTTTATCATATTAAGGCATTGGACTAAGAGAAAGTAAAGATTTATCAAGAAAGTAATCATCGATTGGCGTGATGTCAAATGTCGAATCTGTTGTTACTTTTGACAAAAGATCCGCATTAATATTTTCAGTGTGTTTTTTATTCATGATTTCTTCCTGAGAATAAATCATTTATAAATCTTCAAATTCATCTAACTCGTTTTTACTTCAAGAAGATTCAAGTTGATCATAAACTAATTCTTCAATATGATCTACTTCTTGTAAATCATTATCATATCCAGGTTGCTTGCAAATGTTGAAAATATTCATCTCCAGTGTCATATTTCCAAATAATTACTTCATTAGTCTATTCCTATAATTAATCAATGCATTAGAAGTTGCAAGAAATGGACATCCTAAAATAATAGGAAATGAATTACATGTTTCAATAGGTTGTGTATCCATGATAATAAAATCCACAAGATAAATGAATTTATCGACTTGTACTAACACATCTTTGACTATTCCTCTAGGCATTTTTATAGATTTATTGGCAAGTAAAAAAGTTATAAAAGTTGGTTTTAACTCACCTAGATTGAAACTTTGAAAAACTGAATATGAAAGTAAATTCACACTAGCTCTAAGATCAAGTAAGGCTCTTTTAGTTTTATGTTTTACAATAAAAAAAAATTATAGGACAACTAAGGTCTTTAAATTTCAAAACATTATTGTTTTGAAGAATGATACTTACTTGTTCGGCTAAAAAGGCTTACTTTTTCACATTCAATTTCTTCTTCACAATACATAGATCTTTCAAAAATTTATCATAGGAAAGAACATGTTTAATAGTATCCAGTAAAGATATATTGATCCTTACCTATTTAAAAGTTTTAAAGATTTTAGATTTGTGATTGACTTTCCTCTGTTTGGTCATAACATGAGGAAATGAAAGTACTAGTAGGGAATCAATCTTTTTTTTTTGTAATTTTCATATTCAACCCCTTTTTTACCCTCAAATATTGACTTATCATCTTTCTCATAATGTTTTAGAATGGGTTTTTCAATAACCTTACCACTGTAAAGAGTGGTGACAGATTTAACTTGATTCATGTGTTAGCTTACAGAACTACTTGCATTTGCATTGTATTGCCCCTTGAGATTTTGTTGTAGATGAGATGAAAACTTATCTTTCTCTTAGAAACTGAGAGCAGATGTCAATTTTACAAGAGTATCTTTAAAATTTTTCATGTTTTGAACAAGTTAAGTATTGATTGTCTCTTGCTTTTCAATGAATGTATACAAAGATTCCTCAAAATTTCTTCTAAGAAGTGAAGCATAAGAAGGTGCATATCCATAAGAATTTTAGAAATTATGGTGTGCCTGAAACTATATTAATGAAGTTTGTGCATTTTCACTCTTCCAACTGAAATTTTGGTGATTTCTCCAACTAGAGTTGTATGTTTGCGAGTATGGGTTATGATTGGGCCTTTGGAAACTATTTAAAGTATAGGCTTATTCATGAAGATATTCCTTAAAAGAAGGCAAGGTTAGACAAATATTGGTTGATTGTTCATTTGTTTCACATATTTGACACACAATGTTTTCAACAAATTTTAATTGACCACTCTTTTTCAATTCTAGTGCCTTGACTTTTCTAGCTAAAAATATGAACTTGGCTTGGAGGTCATAATCTTCCCTAAGGTTGTACATACCTCCACTAAATGTATGAGGTTAAGTTTTACTCGGTGCCTCATACGTGTCTATAGTGTTCTAATTTTGAGTATTTTTAACTAACAAGTCTAAGAACTTCATTGCTTCATCAGGGTCTTTATCTTCAAAAGTTTTGTTGCACATTAATTCAACCATTTGTCTATCTCTAAGTGTTAGCCCTCCATAAAAATATGAAACCAATCTTCATGTTTCAAAACCATGATGAGGGCAAGTATTAAGTAAGTCTCGATACTCATCCCAACATTGGTAAAATGTTTCTCCTACTTTTTGAGTGAAAGTGGTGATTTGTCTTTTGAAAGAGTTAAAACTTCTTTAAAAACTGCTATTGCATTTCATCTTGAGCATGAATGGATCCAAGTCTCAAATTTTATAGCCATGTTTTAGCTTCATCTTTTAATGAAAAAGGAAAAGGTCTTAATATGATGGTGTTTATGCTACAATTTGAGTCATTATAGGTGTTACAGACCTTCTTAAATTTTCTTAAATACAAGTATAGATTTTTGAAATCTAAACCATGAAAAGAAGGTAAAAGTTGAATAATGTCTGGCTTAAAATTAAAATGAGATACATCAGGAGAAAAAACTATGCATGATGGTGCATTTGTTCTTATGGGATTCATGTGGTCTTTAAGTATTCTAACATGGTTATTCTTATTATTCTCATTATAAAGTGATTGATTATCTTTTTCGACCATATTTTTTTGAAAATGATGAGGTTATCCTATAAAAAATATACCACTTAATGTACATAACCATACTCTTATGTATGTGTAAGAATAGAAAAAAAGAAAGAAAAAGAAAACAAAAGAAAAGAAATAAAGCTATATACAAGAAAAGTGAAAAGAGAAAATAAAATGAATACTATAATTTGTACAAGAACTTACCTCCCCAACAACGGTGCCAAAAACTTGACACGACTAAAAGATTGATCTTTTCTTCCAAATGCAGGAGTGTTGAAGTAATAAATAACCCGACAAGACTAGTATCAAACCACAGGGAGGTTAATTATATAAATTATAGATAACAATAATACAACAACAACAACAACAACAATAATAATAGTAGTAGTAGTAGTAATAGTAATAATAGTAGTGGTGGTGGTAATAACAATAAAGAAGAAGAAGTTGATGAGAACTTTGAGATAGAAGATTAATTTAATGATTAAATAATGATAACAACAAATATCAATGTTAGAAGATCCAATAATGGTATGTCAAACAAGTATAGTATAAATACTTATTATTCAATTGGAAACCACACACAAAGAAAGTTTCAATTAGATTATAAATTTTTAACATGATTACATTAGTTATCTTATTTAATTAATGTTAATACTTGTAAATCTCATTAGGCATGCATGATTACAACTTATGTTAACAACAAATCAAGTTTGTTTCATAGTTTAGGTGTTGGTTATACCATATAGTATAGGCTATAAAAGTGTCAAGCATTTATTGTATCAAGTGTTATACAACATAAATTTAGATTAATCATTTAACAAGTAAAGTATTAAAGAGTGAACAAGATAACAAATATAAAACATGTTAGTATCAAACATTAAAGTCCATGTTAAGTTTATATTATACTTGTTCTTACACCATTAGTATAACATTTCACCTTGACATGATAAACTTAACTAAACATAATAAATAAACAAAATAAAAATTTAAATAAGATAAAAGTTAACTAGGTAAAGGAAAGGAAATGAAAGACATAAACTTGATATTAATGGAAGCAAAGCATAAGCAATAGAAAAAAATACAAGAGAGAAAGCAAGAGCATGATCTTGATCTAGACACCAAGATGTCTAAATGCATGGCAAATGCCTCCTTTTATAGGCTAAAATCAGAAACTATTGATTTGATGACTAATTCATATGTGAGTGCCCAACTCTTGACTAATTACTATGTCATTGATAACATCAGAATTGGAACCACTTGAAAACATGAAAGTTGTAGAAAATTATCTTCGCTTTCCAGGAAAAACAATGGAGGTCATTTGGATTTCTAGAACTCTAAATATAGGCTAAACACTGAACAATGCTTGGGCTATAAGACAGATTTGGACTTCTTTATTGTTGCTACGCCTATGTCTTACCTTACCATCCATATAAAGTAGACTTAAATCTGAAATCTACAACTCCAGATATGACCCAATTACCGAACAATGTTCTAGTTTGGACTGCACCAACATCTCTTTTCTAAGTATGGTCATCTCTTTGTCCTTTCAATTTTAATTTTTAAACTCATCAATCAATCCTTTTATTTATGTGATAGGCCTGCATTTAAAATGAACATTTACTATAAATTAAAGGTATCTTATATTATTAGATATGTTATTATAAAACATGCTTTAGTTAAGGAGTTATTAATACTTCAAGTACAAAATAATGATATAAAACCTTGATAAAGATGCACTCTTAGGTACTAATCGCATAACCAAACATGTAAGGTTAGACAATTTAGATTAATAAAACTTCTTGTTTGCTACACCTTGTGTGTGTTAGTGAGATAATCTTCCTTCTATGGTTCTCTAATGAACTAAAAAATAACTTATCAAAGAATAACTATCTTAATGGCATCATCCTTATACTTTTGTTCATAAATCAATGTTCATTGGGTGGGAGTTTTTCATTTCCAATAGTGTCAGTGCCTAGGTACAAGTTATCTTTATGTCAAACTCCTATTAAACCTGATTTACTTGGCGTTCCAAGAATTTATCTCTTTACATATGGGTTGCGTGACCACGTGATCACAAGGTTTGTATTACCTCCCCTCTTTAGGAGGAGACACATAATGAAAAGGTGAATTGGTTCCAACAAGAAAAGCTCAACGAGTTTAATTGGATTAATCATGAAAACCTACCACAGAATGTTGAGCTGCTTCACGAGAGGCCAAATAATTACCTTAGTGTTGTCCATTGTGACACTGATATACACTCTAATGGGCAGATTAATACATATCCTAGCATGGAGCATGTCTAAGATAGAACCTGCACCCCCCTCTAAAGTGTCTGTTGAATCATCTCCTAAGAATACTCCTAAAGTAAGTACTTTTACAACACCTCTGTATACTAATAATATAGATGTCTCTATAGGATATATCTTACCTCATAGGTACAATTAAGGCAAGCCACCTAATAGATACTCTCCAGATATTCAAGACTAAAGGTCAAGGTATCCAATTGCCAACTATGTATCTACCAAGGGTCTCTTTGAACCCTTCTAGAAATTTACACAAGAACTTTCTATGGACTAAAAGATTCCTACCAGTGTTAATGAGTTATTGAAAGATCTAAAATGGACCCAAGTGATAAATGAAAAAATAGAGGCACTACTAAAGAACAATACATGGACTCTTGTCCCATTACTTGAAAGAAAAGGAATAGTGGGTTGCAAATGGGTGTTCTCTGTTTAACACAAAGCAAACGAATCTGTTAACTGATATAATGCAAGATTAGTATCAAAATGATACATACAGACATATGGTATGGACTATTAGGAAACTTTCTCACATGTTGCCAAACTGAATACAATCAGAGTATTACTATCACTTGCTACAAATCATGATTGGCCTTTACATCAATTTGATTTAAAGAATGCTTTTCTTTATAGTGAACTCAAAGAGAAGGTGTATATGGAGGTTCCTCTAGGTTACACAACACCTTCCAAGACAAAAATGGTGTGCAAATTGCAACAAGCCTTATATGGACTAAAGCAATCACCATGAGCATAGTTTAGAAGATTCAATTTAGCAATGAAGAAATATGGCTTTCAAGAAAGTAACTCTAACTACACTTTGTTCCTAAAACACAAGTTAGGGAAGGTCACTGTATTGATAGTCTATGTAGATGATATAATTATAATAGGAGATGATGTAGATGAAATGTCTTAGCTTTAGAAATAGTTAGCAACTGAATTTGAGATGAAAAATCTAAGGGGACTAAAGCATTTTTTAGGAATTGAAGTTACCAAGTCTAAGCAATGTATATTTCTCTCTCAATGTAAGTACATATTAAACCTGCTAATAGAAGTAGGAATATTGGAATGCAGACCTATAAACACACCCATTGTTCAGAACCACATACTTGGAGAATACCTAGAGTAGGTACTAATAAACAAAAAGAGATATCAAAGGTTAGTTGGTAAACTTATTTACCTCTCTAACACTCAGTTAGATATTGCATATGCGATAAGTGTTATGAGCCAATTCATGCATAATCCAAACAAAAGTCACATGGAAGCAGTGACTCGAATACTCCAATACCTAAAGTCACCCATAGTCAAAGGGCTCATGTTCTCAAAACATGATAATCAGTTGAAGGTTGATGGATATACGAATGCAGATTGGATAGATAATATTATTGACAGAAAATCAACCTTAGGGTATTTTACATTTGAAGGAGAAAATCTTGTAACCTGTAGAAGTAAGAAGCAAAAGGTGGTAGCATTGTCAAGTGTTAAAGCTGAGTTTAGAGGAATGTCTAAAGGTCTTTGTGAACTCCTTTGGCTGAGAAAGCTACTTGCAAAGATCAAATTTGCCCCCACTTCTGAAATGGATCTCTTCTATAATAACAAGGCAACTATTTCCATTTCCCACAACCCTATCCAACATGATTATACTAAATATGTGGCGGTAGACTATCACTTTATCAAAGAGAATCTTAAAGCAAAGATAGTTCGATTTTTATTTGTGAAATCCAAAGATTATTTAGTAGATATTCTTACAGAAGCAGTGTCTAGCAAGGACTTATACGACTCACTTAGCAAGTTACATGTATGAGATATCTATACACCAATTTAAAGGGGAGTATTGGCATAAGCTGTAATTGCAATTAATTAGGAGATTTGTTAGGCATTCCAAATATATGAAAATCCTGTGAATGAGAGATAAAGATAGCCTAGGATTGTATTGATCCTTCTTCCTTTTTGTGCTCTTTTTTTATGTAATTACAAAGAAATAGTATACAAAATAAAGAATACAATGGATTGTGAAAAAGTATCATTATATTATGTATATACATAAATAAATAAAGGATGGTTGTACAATGGCAATGATATTTTATGTGTAGTTTATGTTTTATTTCACACATTTTACATTAGTTGGTATAAATCAAGAATTTAATCCCTTGCCTTTGATAATTGAAATACTATATTCTTATGTTATTATGTGATTACTTTATTGTATTTGCTATCAAAGTCAAAAGGCCACCATTTTTCAAGGATGGGAATTCTAATTATTTGTCTTTTTTTTATTTCTTTTTTCTTGTGATCATTATAACTAGAGATTTCTTATGATTAATGGTGCAATGCAAATAGCTTAAGGCCAAATCCTAGAGTAGTATCGTTGCTTGAGTTCATCTTCCATCCACGTAACCATTCTTTGCTTAGACGCTAGAAGATCTCACATCATAAAGGACTCTTATCCCGTATGGCAACATTAAATGGTGTCGGGTCGCTCTGGAGACAATTTACTTCCCTTTTCCACTATTAGCTAAAATGACTACATCTATCTACGGATTTTCTTTATTTCCATTGGTTATTATTCATCATGCATATATATGTCTATATTTAATAACCTCGGCAACTGAGTTCTCTCGAATGTTTTTCATCTTCTAATACTCTTTTTTCTTATATATGGCGTTATTGCCTCACAGGGCAACTAACTAATTTATTTGAAATTTTAATTTTTTTTAATTTATTCATCTTTATTGTACTTATGTGTTAAGAGTTTCCAGAATGATATATGTTTAATTGTTTTTTTATAAAGATTTTCTGAATTAATATTAAATAATATATGAATTAGAAAAACTTGAGTGAAATTAATTAATTATAAACAAAATTAGCGGGTTCCATTAAAACTTTCACCTTACACGCATGCTACCGAAAGATGGGGGAAATGAGAGCTAGTTCTGTTACTTTTTTATTTGTTTGTTGTCTTGGAAAAACTGATGCTGGATGCCGGGAACCTTGAATCAGCGAACCCCTTGCCCTAATGTGTTTTAAACTTGAGGAGGCGCTAGAGGACCGTTATTAAATCCAGCGCTCGCATGAGGCTCTCAGGTTAAATTTGCATGAGTAAAGGCCACAGGCTCCGGCTCCGGCTCCGGCTCCGGCTCCACAGTTTAATTACCCATGGTTAAAAGCTAGTTTTCCATGATTAAAGTCCATCAAATAGATAGACAGGTAGATACTTTTTTAATTGTCATTTCTAGTTTATGGTAAGAGCGCCTGTTTCAAATTTAAAATACTGTTGGTTTACAATGGGATCCAAGTACAATAATTTTTATTTTAAAAAAATTAAAAAATTTTAGTATTTTTATATTATTTTGATGTATTAATATGAAAATAAATTTTTAAAAATAAAAAAAATATTATTTTAATATATTTTAAAGTAAAAGATAGTTTAAAAAACAACTACTAAAATTACAATACCAAATAAACTCGTAATAAATTTTGATGTGTATCTTAATCATTTATGGATTCACTATTGAATTATTACATTATGCTTACTCAAGTTTAACTGTAGACTTCTAATCACCCGGTAAAAATACAGAAATTACAAGTTCTGAGGATATATCATGGAAACAAAATAAAAATTAAAACTAGCTACTTCTACTGTCATCAAGATCAAATGAATCTCTTGACAATTCCAAGAGACAACCGTGCTTGTTTTGCAAAATAAGATATAAAATATATGTTGTAAGATAAGGTTTTTTTTTTCTTGAGAAAATTGTAAGACTTTGGTCATCAATCCGACACCCTTTGCAAAATTATATGACCCCAATTAGAAAAAAGTAAAAAAATTAAAAAACTTATTAAATTAAAAAAAAATAATTAAAAAAATCAAATCAAGAAAAACCAATTAAACTCATTAGATTTTTTTTAAAAAAAAAAACAAAACAATTTGATTCGGATTTGGTTTTATAAGTTTGAAATCGAAAAAATCAAACTAAACTCAAACCAGATAAAAACTGAGTTAAATAAAAAAAACTAAACAAAAATAGTTTGAATCGGTTTTTCTAAAAGGCTGAACTGGACTAAAACTTATTGGTTTAAACCAGTTTTGATTTTTTAAAAAAAAAATTAGTTTGATTATATTTTTATAAAAATCAAATTAAATAAAAAATAATCACCTCTTACCCTCAACATATAATATAAAAATAACTCTTTGTTAAGAAAAAAAATCTTGAGTGAGTGGTTTGGTAATTAAGAATATTTCTTTCTTGAATATTAAAATCTAAACCTTAAATAATATTTTGAATTTCCATGAATTGCTTGATTTTTTATTTAATTATTATTATTATTGGTGATGTTATTATTACCTAGTCTTTTTGCTTTTTTATTTATATAATAGAATAATATTTATTATAATTTTAAAATATAGTCTGGTTGGATAGATCAATTTAGAACCTATTTGATCTAAGATTGGAATAAGACTAGTTAAAAAATAAAAAAAATAAAAAATTCAGTATAACCTAGCAGGTTAACTTGATGATTTAATTTTTATTTTTTAATTAAAATAATATTATTTAATTTTAAAAAATTAACTATTAAAATCTAATAACCCGATGGAAACTCGAATCTTGAGTCTTCACTAGGCCGCTCTGAAAGACAATCGGGCAATTTGCCTTGAACTTCTTTAATTACATCTTGTTTTCAAATGAATTATCCCATTAATATTTGCTATAATTCTTACGTATTAAAATCAATTAATTAATAATAGCATTTCCCGCGCACCAAACCTTTAAGAGAAATAAATAACTCACCAAAAATATAGATTCCTCCACCTTCAAAGCTACAGCTTTCCGATGCAAATGAATGCTTAGATCTACGTGTTAAAATTAGTCTTCACACAAACAACGAATCTCCATCCTTAACCAGCACAAGGACCCACCATTAAACACAAAAGAAAAAAAGAAAAAAAATAAATCTCGTCTGATCACCACATACTACAATCACTCATTCATGCATCTTTACTTCAACAAGATCAACGGCTTGAAATTCAAATTTGGATGGTGATCATTCAAGGTATGCAGCATTAAAGTAGAGGTAGTTTGGGGATAATAAACTGGTCAAAGAATCGGTGCCAAGTAAGCAAAATTCCAAGCTGGCAACGGCTGCAATTAGGATGGACACGCGCATGGAAGCACCCCTTTATAAAGTCCCTCGCTTCTGTTCCCGTTCTCTTCATCTTCGAGGAGTGCAAACATCCTTCATTTCTTCCTCATTTTTTTCCTGTCTCAGTCAAATTTTGTGCTCATTAGCCATCACCCTCTCTCTCTCTCTTTAGATAAGTTCTAGGGGGGGGGGGGGGGCGAGACAGAGAGAGCACTTGCTTATGTTTTGAATGATGCTCCTTTCTCTCTGGTGTGCTTCCTATTAACTCCAATTTTGCGTCGGCATTGCAGCTTTTCATTCTGTCAAAAATCAAACAAAAGTGAAACGTTTTCCCTAAGCCTTATCTCTCCTTGAATTACTCGTTTCCAACGTAGAAAGCATGCATTGGTGGGAGAAAACAATGGAGGAAAGATACAACAAGCATGATATCAAGAACCCATCTTTCTCTTCATCTCTTCTGGATGAAATCTACCGTTCTATTGATGATGGTGAACCAAAACATGAAGAGTTGAAATTCTATCGAGAAACAATGCCGAGGAAACAAAACAAAGGTACTAGTGGGATTAAAATTAAACGAGAAGAAGGGATGTCAGCTCTTCAACCAGCTTGTTTGATCGAAAAATGGATGGAACGGAAGGTGAGTCAAAAGCTCATCACTCAACAGGGGAGGCAAAACCTGATGGAATTCGAGATAAAATCACAGCTTGATCATGATCTTGACCAAGATGTCCTGTTTTTTAGCTCCACTTCAACCTCTTCAGATTCTAGCTTTGGTGGGTTCTCATCTTCTGATACAGAATCCATGTATGGTGGGTTCTCAAGGGCTTCTTCTTTCAATCCACCACGGCCTCAGCCAGTCAGGACAAGCGCGTCGGCTCGGCCAGAAAAAACAGAGAGGACTCTGTTTTATGAACAGAGGGAAGCGCATATGTTCGATGATTACCACTACAATTCTGCTTCAGAGCAGACACCAAGTTTTGAAGAGAGCTTAATCAAGCCCGAATCAAGAGCCTTAAAGACTTACCGCAATCTAAAGAAGCTGAAACAGCCAATTTCACCGGGTAGCAAGCTCGCAAATTTCCTTAATTCCCTCTTCACCACAGGGAACACAAAGAAATCAAAGAATTCACCTACCAATGGAAACTTTGATGAAGAAAGGGAACTTAAATCAGGGCAAGCATCAACCTGCTCTTCTGCTTCATCGTTCTCAAGATCCTGTTTGAGCAAGCATTCGCCATCGACAAGGGAGAAATTACGCAATGGGGTTAAAAGGAGTGTCAGATTTTACCCTGTGAGTATAGTTGTTGATGAAGATTGCAGGCCAGTCGGACACAAATCATTATATGATGTGGAAGAATCAAGTCTAAAGTCTGTTTCTCTGTCAACAGCATGGGAAATTGGGAAATCACCATCAAGAAAAATAGATGATGAGCTTAAGTACCAAGTAGTGGAGAAGAGTAGGAGAATTGAGGAAGTGGCGAGGGAGTTCTTGAAAGATTATAATAAGAAGAAAAATGATGTTATTAAGATTGATGTTGGCGGAAAGTACAATGATCGTTTTGAGGATGAAGATGAAGATGAGGACGAAGATGATGATGCTGCAAGTTTTTCGAGTTCGGATTTTTTCGAGTTTGATCATCTTGCAGTGATCGGAAAAGATCGTAGGTATTCTGAAGAGCTTCCTGTGTATGAAACTACTCATCTTGCGGTAATCGGAAAAAATCGTGCCATTGCTAATGGCTTGATGGTGTAGTTTCTAATAATAACTATGATGAGCTCAAGTACCAAGTATTTTCTTTTTCTTTTTCCATAATGGATCCAATGTGAAGATCCATTTTCGAGGTTATTGGGAATCATTGGAATGGTGAAAGGTGATGGTATATGAAAATATAGTTAATTTCTTAATGGTTGATGCCATCTCTAGTGGCTCCAATTAGAGAACAATCTTTCTGTTCCATGCTACATGGATCTTGCGATGCCCTGGCTCTATGCGTTTTTTCGGTGCTATTAATTTCATGGGACCCATGATGATAAAATTATGCAGGAAGTTGGCCAAATCTCAGCCCTGAATGCGTATATTTGCCTAGCTAATGTTTTGATTCAGTTTCGAAAATAACAATAATAAAGTAAAGAAGAGAGAATATGATTTTACTGAAAGAAACAAGTGGGGTTGTGTTCATTCTTTGATGGTGATCTTAACTGGGAGAGAGAGACTGACAGCACAGGTTTTCATAGAACTGAGGAAAAGAAAAGGGAAGGAAAGAGAGATAAAGAAAGAAGTGAAGGGAGAAGAAAAATAAAAGATTCGACATCTTAATCACAAGAAAAATAAGAGGGTGTGATGGTAAAGGCAAAGGCAGATCTTCGCTAATGGGAAAAGGTTGGTTTTGTATTCTTGTCTATAATAATTTAAAAAATAATATAAATTATATATTAAAATTTTATAATTTATATTATTTTTTAAATTAAAGAAGCAGCGTGATGCAAGACATGGTAACAGAAGCCGGTGGTCCTAAGAATTAACAGAGGATAGCTGTATCAATAAATAAATAAATAGCTGTAAATATCAAATGGATATACTGTCGACAACGATTGCATAGTTCTGATGAACTGTAGATCCATGTTCACAGGTGGCACTTGAGAATTTATGTTAAAGGGAGAGCGGGGAAGAGAGTGAGCGAGCATGGGAGGGCTATGAAGCTCTCATTTACTACAACAGGGTGGGTGGTGGTTTAAAAATGAAATTGAAAATTTTTTATTGTTTTTATTTGAAATAAATTTTTTATTTTTAAATTATTTTGATATGTTAATATTTAAAATAAATTTTAAAAGATATAACTCAATTATAAATATGCAAATCAACCAAACTTTCCTTCCTCCAAGAATCCAACATATCATCCTAATTATGCTGCTACGTTCAGTATATCTTTCTTGATTTTGCCATATGGAGTCTCGAGATGCATTGTACTATACTCCATGAAAACAAGATAAAGAGCTAGCTCTTGAGTGACAGTTCCTGCTCAATTCCCTTCCTCGTGCATCAAAAGCACCGAGTAAAAAGAATCTATTAAAGAGATCAAGTTGAGAATATTGAAGCAATGATTATGAAGTGGCTAGAACCAAGCTCAACTTGAAATCCTTGTAAGAGGCTAGGGGTTCATCGTTAGTAGTAGGCCTAATAATAGTAGACCTAGATGTAACTGATACGTGAGGAGCATGATAGAAGAATAATGCTCGTGGGCGTGAAGTTAAGTTTTCCTTGAAAAAATAAACCAAACTGCCTAGCCCCCTCTTGTCATTCACTTGTTTAGTCTAATCACGTTGATGGTCTGTCCACCAAACTATGCATTCGTAGTTATCAATCTTAGCCTTGGTAACCGGTTAATTTGAAATTTAGTTATGGTTTAATCTCCCCATTATAAACTAAATCAGGTTTTATAATTATATTTTCAGCTATATCATATTTTAAAAAAAATTTAGAAACTAGTATAAATCTTTTTAGAAAAAATATAATTTAAAATTTTAAGTAATTAAACAAAATTATTTAGTTTAATAAAAAAAGCATACTAAACGTATAAATATTTCAAAAAAAAACTTAGAGTTCATGCATATTAAAAGTATAAACGTGCAATAACAAACTTGTAAACATGTATACATGGTAAGTAAATATATAAAAGACTATCATAGAAAAATCATGCTATGAAAGGCTAATAAAATATATAAAAGTTTTAACAGCTATACCAAGCATGCATTCAAAGAAACAAAAGGGATAGAAAATTAGCCATAGCATCCATATATAAAAAAAATAGAGTAAATAAAACAAAATAATAATATTTACTTGTTGAAATACTTTAAAATTAATAAATTTTTGTTGTTTTTAAAAATAAATTATGTGTCCTTGAAACTTTATTATTTCTTTCTTAATGCAAAAGATATATATAATAAATCTTTCAAGATTCTAACAATCATCTTAGTATATACAAACTTTTAAATAAAATATTTAAACTAAAAATTATATAAATGAAATGCATCTTAATTAAGATAATTATAATCTCTAAATTTGTAAAGAAAACAAAAGCATGAAAAAAAAAGAAGGAAAACAACTAAAAAAGTTGTGAGCAAAAGTGAAGGGAAATAAAAAAGCTTATGGAAATGATTGTTAGTATTCACATGCTCTGCTAAAAGAAATAATTTTTAATAGATTATGTTGAAATTTAAATTTTAATTAAAAATAATTTTTAAAAATTAAAATATTATTTTATAATAAATTTAAATCCAGATCAAAGCAGAACCAGGTCAACACACCCGGTTGAAGCTCAAAAACTGAGTTTATATATAATCTTAAGACTACTCATCATAATGTTTTCAAGCAGGCTGCATGAACAGAGGATATTGATAAAATATTTTTATACCAGTTACATGAACGAGGGCCACCGATCAGAATATTTTTAAGTCAACTATCCGAGTAGAGGCTAATCAAAATGTTTTGAAGCCGCGGGAGCCAGATTGTCGATTTAAAATGGTTCGAGTCCGGCTATGAGCTTTTAGATAACTGTTAGCCAACTGCATGAGTCGGGACTAACCACATACGCGATATCAATAATTGAAAAGTGAGAATATGAGTGGATCCAAATCGAGTGTTCCACTGTTGTGGGAATATAAATAGTTTAAGAAGAATATGTGTATCAATTGAAATTCCATCTGCACATAGCATGCAAAAGTGTTGATTCGATAATAAAAATTTATTAAAATTTTTAGCACGGATGCATTAATGCATTAATTGATGAACATTATAAATATATTTTTAAATTTAAAATATTTTTCTAAAAAGAGTGAAAATATTAAAAATAATACATTTAAATCAAATTACTTGAATAGTGTAAAAAAATAAATAAATCAAATTTAGTGATTGGTGGATGTCTTTAGAGCTCCTATACAAACACTGCCACAATAGAGCTCCATGGAATAATTTCTCCCATAAAATCTAGACGATTAATCCTTGACATGGATCTTACCTGTTGTTTTTATATTATATTTGTGTGTTTGAAAGTTTAATTATAATTATTTTTAAAATATTTTTTATTTAAAAAAAATTATTTTTAACTTCAAATATTAATATATTAAAATAATTTTAAAATACTACAAAATTTATAAATTTAAAATAAAAAAAAAATAAATATTCTTTTTTTGAAAAAAAAAAACAGACATGTATCTGATTCACCTGCCATTGAACATCTCGGTGTCATTTTCTATTTCGCGGCGAAGCTATTTCTGTGGCTAGCTCTCCTGGCAAGCTGAGGTCAGTTAATGATCTCAACAACTCCCACGATTCATATGCTTTGACAAGTGATGGAAACGTGATCGTGAATGTTGAACTAATTATTAATTAACAAAACACAAACGGTCTAAATTTTTTTTTCAATTTTTTTCTTCAATATTAATTATTTTAGAAATTATACTTTATAATTTTTTTATTATAGCTAAATCATTGTTCCTATATTCTTAAATTACTATTTATTGGAAGAGTATTTTCTATTTTGTAATTTATCATTTAATATTAAGTTGTTTTGTGTGTTGTGTTTTTTATTTTTTTAGTAAATTATATATCAATTTTATTAATTTATTTTTTTTATAATTTTACTTTTTAATATTACATAAGCTAAAAGTGAGACTTCATAACTTTTTTGATTTGCTTTATAGAATTTTGCTAAACATAATTTTTTTATTATCGTAAATCCTTTTCATAAAGGTAATATACAAGTTACATGTAATACAAATACAAAAACGTGAAACTTGTTTTAGCTGAAGTTATATATTGATAAAGAGCCTGTAGGGGATATATACAAAATAGGTGAGAATTCAAGTTAGCTTGTTTATTTGCCGCAGATGATTATATTTTGTGTTGTAGATAACCCCTAACACACTCCCTCAAGATAGACATGTTAATAGTTAAACCTATCTTGTGAACTATTTACATGACTAAAAAATTGATGTTTTCTCTCAAGTGCAGGAGTGTCTAAGTAATAAATAACTCGGCAAGACTAGGGTCGAATCATAAGAAGGTTAATTATACAAATTATAAACAACAACAATAGTAATAATAATACTAATAGTAGTAGTAGTAGTAGTAGTAGTAGTAGTAATAAAAACAAAGAAGAAGAAGAAAAAAAGTTGATGAGAACTTTGAGATGGAAGATTAACGTAAAGATTAAATAATGATAATAATAAATACTAAGGTTAGAGGTTACATTAATGGTATGTCTAACAAGTATAGTATAAAATCTTATTATTCAATTAGAAACCACACACAAAGGAGGTTCCAATCAGATTATAAATTGTTAACATGATTACATTAGTCATCTTATTCAATTAATGTTAATGCTTGTAAATCTCATTAAGAAGTTATTGATACTTCAAGTGCAAAATGATAACATAAAACCTTGATAAAAATACACTTTTAAATACTAATAAACTATCATTTGAAAACTTGGCACGAGGAAGAGGTTTAGTGAGGAAGTCAGCAAATTGATCATGTGTACTAACATAAGATACATTTAAAGCACCTTTCTTTACTAGATCATGAATAAAGTGCAGGTTAATAGCAATGTGTTTAATGAGAGAGTGCATGACTGGATTTTGACTTAGTTGAGTAGCACCAATGTTATCACAGTAGATGCTAAGATGCTTAACTTAATTCCTAATTTATGGAGTAAAGTGCAAATCCATATGGGTTCTAAAGTTGTTGAGGCTAGAGCTTTATATTCAGCCTCTATGAAAGATCAGGCGACTTTATGCTATTTCCTTATGCTCAATGAGATTAGGCAGTTTCTAAAAAATATGAGATAGGCAGAGGTAGAGTGTTTATTGTCTGGATCAATACCCTAATCCACATTTGATTATCCAAAGAGATGAAGATTGATAAAAGGCATAAGTGATATCCCATAAGTGATTGTGCCTTTGACATATCAAAGCACCTATTTTGTTGAAGTCCACTAAAGTTGACTAGGATGATACATGAATTGAGCAAGCTTGTTTACAATAAAAACAATATTAGAACGGGTGATGGCTAAGTATTGTAAAGCTCCTATAACGCTTCAGTGTTACTTTTGGTCTGCAAGAGGGTGACATCATTTAGTTGAAGTGTTGGTTTGATAGTAAGAAAAGTGTGGATGGTTTGCCCTTTCCATGTTAGTTTTCTTGAAAAGGTCTCTGATGTATTTTTGTTGAGATAAGAAGATCCCCTCACGAGTTTGTTGTGCTTCCATCCTAATAAAATAGTGCAGGGCACTAAGCTTCTTTAAGGAGACATGTACGCTAAATTGACATATTATATCTAACATAACTTGTGAATCGTTACCTGTAATAAGCACATTATCAGTATATACTAGTAGAAATAAGGTTATACCATTCTTTGAGTAGATAAATAAAGAAAGGTCAGACTTAGATTGCTGGAATCTTAATGTCAGAAGAAAGGAGTTGAGTTTGTCATATCAGGCACGTGGTGCTTGTTTTAAGCCATATATGGATTTGTATTTGCAGATAAGTGAGGGCAATATGAAATCTACAAATCCTGGTGGCTGAATAATGTACTAATCTTTTTGTAATGATCCATATAAAAATGCATTATTGATGTCCAGTTGTTGCATGCACCAATGATGTTAAATAGTAATGGATAACACAGTTCTGATTGTGACTAGTTTGACAACTGGACTGAAGGTTTCATAGTAATCAAGGCGGGGCGTTAATGATACCCTTTGGCTACTAGACATGCTTTGTATCGTGATACTGTGCCATTAGAATCATGTTTGATGCAAAAAGGCCACTGACAACCAACAAGGATGATGGATGGGTTGGATGAAACCAGTTTTCAAATGCATATTTAACTAAAGCGTTGAACTCTTTAGACATAACTTGTCATCATTTATGATCTTTCAAGGTTTGAGAGACACATGTGGGCTTTATAAGCTATAGGAAGGGTGTTTTGTAGTGAGGTGGAGTTGTTTTGGTTTGTAAATGTTGTTCATAGATCTTATTGTCATATTGCGTTGTAGGTTGAAGGTTGTGAGGATGGTGGCTATATAACTAATCTATTTTATGATAGTGCAAGGAGTACAATCAGAATCTGTATTGGTGGTGCATATGGAGGAACAACATGAGTAGTAATTGTCACTAATGATTGCCTTGATGGTGTCTATCCTAAAGGTGGAACTACCGAGATGGTGGAAACAACTATGAGATTCCCTGTAGGTGCTTATGATGACATATTAGTGAAGGCAATGTAAGGGAAAATAGTTTCATAAAAAACAACATTTTTTGAAATATAAAACTGAGATAAATGAATGTCTATGCATTTATATGTGTTTTGAGTGCTTAAACAACCAAGAAAAATGCATGACTTGGAGTTTGGTTATAGTTTGTTGTGATTGTAAGGTTTATGCCATGAGAAACACTGACACCCATAATATGAAGTTTGTGATAATTTGGTTAACGACCAAAAATGTTTTCTAAAAGACTTTTGTTGTTTAGAATTGAAGTTGGCATATAGTTAATTAGATAAACTGTAATTTAAAAAACATGTGTCTAGTGTGACATTGGATGATATGCTTGATGAAGCAACGTGAGACCTATCTTGACAATGTGATGATGTCGTTGTTCACTTATCCCATTTTATTATGGTGTGTGTGGAGTGGTGGTGAGCATGTTCATAGATTGAGGGGATAGAAACTATAGAAGATTATGATATTCACTACCATTATCAGAGTATAAATTCTTAATTTGAAAGCCAAATTGTTTTAAACAAATCCTTTTAATTGAATGAATATGGATCAAATATCATTTTTATGACGAATTGAAAATAACCAACAATACTTTATGAAATGATCCACAAATAAAACATAGTATCGAAAACCATTAATGAAAGTTGATGTTGTTGGCCCTTATATATTTGTGTAAATGTATTCAAGAGGATGAGTGCTTATAATAGATGTTTTGGAAAAAGACAATTGATGACTTTTATTGCATTGGCAAGCTGAACAAATAGGTGATAAAGATTGTTTGGAACCTAAAATTGGAAGGAAAAACAATTAATTATAAAACAATATATTTTGGTGGAGGGATGACCAAGTTATATGTGCTAGAGATTAGAGGAAGTTCTTTTCACTGACAAGTGCAAGTGCTAGAGGTTTATTGATCGGTGATAATTGTGGTGGTGGATAGACACCATCCTAATAGTCACCGTAAAGAATTGTTATCCTCATCTTCTAATTCTTCACAAGAAAATAAAAAGGATTAAATTCAATATAGACATTATTAGAGCAGGTAAAGTGATGAACATAAACTAAATTCTTATAGATATTAGGGACATAGAAAGTACCATGCAGAAGACAAGATTTTGATAGTGAATCAATGACATAAAGCTGACAGGTGTTACTTTTAAACCTGAGTCATCACCAATGACTACTTCATCTGTTCTATCATATTTAGAGTGGATTGAGAGGTTTATAAGATCAGAGGTAAGTGATGAGAGGCTGCTGAGTCCATGAGCCATTTTTTCTCCTGTGTGCCATTTGTAGCTGTACAATTTGCAAATCTTTATCCATGATACCTTACGACATGTCTTAGTTGAGTGCCCTTTGGTGTCGCATAATTGACAAATTAGTGGAAGCTAATTGGATTTGTTTCTAGGAATATATCTGCATTGGTTAGATCTATAGTAACCCATAAGTGGATTTGGAGATCGTGCTGGTTTGAAATATGAGCAGCATTTGAGCTGCATTGATAGTGGCTATCAATCTAGAGTTAGAAGCATCAATACATTTGAGGTAGTTTTCATGACTGATTAATACATCATGAAGTTCTTTAAATATGAGGGATGTCTCTATGGTTTGTATTGTGGTTGCTATATTGCAAAATTCAACCCCTATCCCATTGAAAATGTATAGAGTAATGTCATCTATACAAATAGGAGTATCAATTATAGTGAGTTCATCAACTAGTCTTTTAACAATATTGAGATAATTTGAAATTGGCTAATTTCCTCTTTGTATTAGGGTCAATTCTTTCTTGAGTTGCATAACACATATGCATGATCGGTTTGCATACCATCATTGTATTTTTACCCATACATCATGAGCAGTGGTGGTTAGTGGCATAATCGGTTTAGAAATAGAGACAAGGATTGCATGAAAGAGCAAGTTATCTTGCTGAAACTAGTGCTAGAAAGCAGGATTTGAAATACATATAGAAGATCTAGTAGTTGGATAATGTAGTGTTTGTAATGGACAAACAATGGTTCCATCAATATATCCTTGGAGGTTATAGCCTATGGACAAGAACATTAATTTAGCATGTTAGGAAGGAAAATTCAAGGGTGTTAGTTTTAGGGGAAGTTGAGAACTAACATTGAAGGTAATGAGATGAGTATCACCAATGCCATGAGTTTTAGAATTTATGATGACAACATTTGCAGTTGAGGCCATGCTGGGAAATCTTGTTAGAGAAAGAGTAGGCTCTGATATCATATAAATTTTTGTAAAACATAATTTTTTATTATTGTGAACCTTTTTTATAAAGGTAACGTATAAGTTGCATGTAACACAAATACAAAGACATGAAGTTTATTTTAGCTGAAGTTATACATTGACAAAAAGTTTGTAGGAAATTTATACAACATAGGTGAGATTTTAAATGAGTTTGTTTATCTGCAGCGAATAATTATCTTTTATGTTGTAGATAATCCTTAATATACTTTCCATGAATTTATCATAATTTTATAATTTAAGTCATAATTTAACATATTAACATGAATTAACTCATGATCTAGTTTGATTTTATTTTTTTAAAAATTGAATAAATCCAATTTATTTTATAAGCCTTTTAGTTAGTTGTATTTTTTACATACTTTTATTTCACAAGCCTTTAGTTTATAATTGTGTCTTTTATTTGGTTAGGTTGCGTTTTGTTTTCAAATTAAAATTTATATTCTAATAAAAATTGTCAAAAAAATTTTTAAACCCAACCTAGGTATTAACCTTGCAGAATGGTTGGGATATGTATAAAAATATGGAAAAGAACATTACAAAGTTCATTACCAACTTAAAAAAAAAATCCTTGAGTGAGTTTGATGTTAAATAACTCAAATTTTTAATTTTTCCTTACGAGCACAGGTTTCTTTCTTTCTTTTTCCTAAAAAACCTAAATTATTCATAGAAACCACTCAATTTAATCACAAAAATAAAACCAAATATTCAATCATAATATAAAACATGGTGATTATTATATAATTTTAAACTCAATCTGGTATAATAATCAGGTCAAGGGTGAATCAAAATAAATTCTAATACAAACATTTATATAAACTAAAATTAAAAGTTTAAACCAATAACATAAATTAGTGCGTTAATCTCTCATTTCTTCATGATTTATATTATTTATTTAAGTTGTAATGAACTTTATAATGTTGTTTTTAGTCTTGTGACCTGATAATTGTGCTAGGTCGGCAACTAGCTTGGGTTTGAAAATTGTTTTGAATAATTTTGATTAGAAAATAAATTTGGTTTCATTTAAAACAAAACCAAACCTAACCAAATAAAAACACACAATTATAAACTAAAAACCTATTAAATAAAGGTTTGTAAAGAATAGAACAACTAACTAAAAGAACTATAAAATAAATTGGTTTATTTGGTTTTTTAAAATGTAGAACTAAGCTAAATTGAATCAAATCAATTGGTTTGGTTCGTTATTCAATTAAATTCAATTCATATTTTTTTTAAAAAAATCATAAATCAATGACCGCCCTTAATTAAGATTTAAAATAATGTATTATTGATATAATGCATATGCATATCAAAATGCACAATATGCAACTTAGCTTTGTAAGTACAACAATGTAGTATGGTTATGAGAATACATGGAACAGTTGATAACTAGGGCACATTGCCTAATCCTTAAAGAATGGTATATCAATATTTAAAATTGCAGCAAAATCATCTTTTCTTAATTTTATTAATTAAAGCACTCCTAGAGGTGTTTATTAATCGGTTTAATTCGGTTTTAGCCTAAAAACCTAACGCTAATGAGAGTTATAGTTTTTTAAAAAATTAAACTGATCCAAACTCAAAACTCATTCAAATCAAACCAAGCTAGCCTTGTTTAGTTTAGTTTTTTTTCTTTCAAAGCCAGCTGGATTTATTTCCATTTAATTAGGTGTCGTATATAATAAGTTTGGGTAGCATGTTTTGGGTTTTTCGGATAATAACCCTAATAGACGTTTTGGTCTTTAAAGTAAGATATATGTGAATTTAAAATTTATTTATTTATTATATTTTTATGGGTTTTTTTATTTTTTTTAATTCAAAGCTTGAATTGTTTATCGCCCAACTTGTAAACTGACACGACAAAGAGATTGATGTCTTCTCCCAAGTGCAGG
>SRLM01001992.1:4693-20124 GCA_015708895.1 Populus ilicifolia | reverse complement strand
TTATTATTATTATTATTATTATTATTGTTGTTGTTGTTGTTGTTGTTGTTGTTTATAATTTGTACAATAACCTCCCTGTGGTTCGACCCCGGTCTTGCCGGGTTATTTATTACTTCGACACTGCTGCACTTGGGAGAAGACATTAATCTCTTTGTCATGTCATATACCATATAGTATGGGCTATGAAAGTGCCAAGCATTTGTTGTACCAATTATTATACAACATGAATCAAGATTAGTCATTTAACAAGCAAAGTATTAAAGAGTGAATAAGATAACAAATATATAACATGTTAGTATTAAACATTAAAGTCCATATGAAGTTTATACCATACTTCTTATTACACCATTAGTGTAACCTTTTCACCTTGACATAATTAATTTAGCTAGACATAATGGAAGAAAGAAAAATGGATAAACAAAATAAGAATATAAATAAGATAAGAGTTAACAAAGCAAAGGAAAGGAAATGAAAGGCATAAACTTGATATTAATGAAAACAAAGCATAAAGAATACAAAGAGAGAAAACAAGAGCATGATCTTGATCTAGACACCAAGTTGCCTAAATGCATGACAAATGCCTCCTTTTATAGGCCAAAATTGGGAACTATTGATTTGATGACTACTTGATGAGTAGATGGTCAACTCTTGACTTAGTGACAATCCTTATCTTCTCTTGTGTGCCCAAAACATCATTGATGATGTCAAAATTAGAGCCACTTGAAAACATGAAAGTTCTAGGCAATTGTCTCAGCTTTCTTGTGTAAAACATTCAGCTCATTTCGACTTCTAGAACTCCAGATATGGTCAAACGACTGAACAGTGCTCGGGCTGGAGGACAGATTCGGGCTTCTTTGTTGTTGCAATAATTTGGACTTGAAAATGGCCTTTTTAGATCTTGGGCTCCATATGAAAGTTGTAGGCCTATGTCTTACCTTTCCATCCATATAAAGTAGACCTAAATCTGAGATTTATAGCTCTAGATATGACTCAATTACCGAACAGTGTTCCGGTTTGGATTGCACCGACATATCTTTTCTAAGTTTGATCATCTCTTTGCCTTTGCAATTGAAGTTCTTAAAGTCATCAATCAATCCTTTCATTTATATGATAGGCCTGTATTTAAAATGGACATTTACCATAAATTAAAGGTATCTTATATTATTAGATAGATTATTATAAAATGTACTTTAGTTAAGGAGTTATTGATACTTTAAGTGCAAAATGATGATATAAAACCATGATAAAAATGCACATTTGAGTACTAATCATTTACCGACGGACACTAACCGTCTGTAGGGCTGTCGGTAGGTGTATGAAATACCGACCAAATACATCCATTAAATTCATCGGTAAATGTGGCAGCTGTTGTCAAATTCCAATAGAGTTTGTCTGTCTGTAAGTCGGTTGGTGAGTGTATGAAATACCGATCGAATATATCTATCTGTAAATTAGTCCGTAAGTGTGGCAGCCACTATTAAATGCTGACGGAGTAATTCCAGCGGCAATGCAGCCGGTGAGTGTCTGAAATCATTGGTAATTGTTTTTTTTTCTAAATTTGTTTTTGAAAAATTATTTAGGATATATAATATAAAACTATGTAAATTAATTGTAATACAAATCAATTATGCAAATAAAATTTATATTAAAGAAAAAAATAAAGTTAAATAATATTCATTACAAACTGAATATGTTTCAAAAAAAATATGAAATAAAGTTTAATGTTAAATAATGTTTATTACAAATTAATATAAAGGTGGATCTGGAGGAGGAGGAGGAGATCCTAGAGGAGGTTGGTGGTTATACGACCAAAAAGGATTAGGCGCACATGTTCTACTATTTGTCATGTTCATAACCATTTCGCGGAGCTATTTGTAAGCCACTTTTTATTGTTCATACTCCGTTTTTTGTTGCTCTTGAGATGCTTTAAGGTACGCGTACTCCGCTGATAGGTGGTTGTATTTCTCGGTGACTTAAGCCATGTGTTGCATGTGTTGCTGCAAGCCCTTGAATTCTTCAGATTTGGAGTTCGATATTGAATGGGAGCTCCTAACAATTAAAACACTATGGGTTGATTGCAAGTTGTCGACCGTAGTGTTGGAGAGCCCATAAACCTAATTTTTTTCAGGTTCACTTGAGGAGCCAGCCTCCATTCACAAATCCAGATCAAATTCTGGATGGTTCAAAATATCGTCCCGATATCTCTCCCTCAACCAATTATTATAGGTCTCCTGAAAATAAATAAGAAAAAACAAGTAATCATCATATTCAATTCAATAAACATAATAACTTACAAAATGAAATGGTTGAATAAATATACCACGAAATGTTGAGCATGGTTATCAACGAACTATTGCACCCCTTTCTAGCGGTCTTGACTCCGCACGTACATCTCCACAAATAGCTCCATTAGGCTCGGCTCATGTCCAAGAGACACAGCCTATAATGAAAAAAGATATATTAACAACAACTGAATTTAATGATATATTTCATTTAAATTAATCTTACCATCCATTTTGCATATGCAGCAAACAGAACGGAGCTACCAGTGTGCGTTGTCACCCCGCCATGAATTGGCCGATTCCGGCTGCCAGCACCAAACCGTGAGCGTCGTGTAAACCGCTCAGATGTCACGTGCTCAATATAGTGTAGCCATATATCTTCCGGGATGTATATCGGTTTGAAATCCCTCCAAACCGCAACATCGTTCCAACCTTATAAACCCCTATCCCTCATGGATTTTTTTGCCTTTCTTTGTGCTTCATACCAAAAATCATGCAACCTACATTACGCAACTAAAAATTACGTTTTGAAACATAATTTTTTGTCTAAAAAAATCTTGTATTGTTTTCAATCTTACCTAGTTGGCGCGTGATTTTCTCACACCCTCCTTACAACAGTGTTATGCTCACTGACCCAGTAGAATTTGTACTTTGTACAAATGAACAAGTTTAGATAAAAATAATAATTTATTTATAATTAAATTAATAAGCTGAAAATTATAAATTAATACCACCTCAAACCTGTTAAACCATGCATTGATTTGAGGCATCCATTTAGGATGCTTTGATAGCTGACTCCACTGAAACAATGGAATCTTCATCAATTATTTAAACACCGATGATATTACTCGGGCGGCTTCAATGTTTGTGAACCTAAAAATAAATGAAATAAATTCAATAGTGATTATTTCATAAATTATGTTGTAATATAAAAAAGAAAAAACTAAAACCTTAACAAACTTATATTGAAAGGTCATCCTTTCACCATGCCTTGTATTGAAAGGTAAATTGATTTCGCTGCGAAGGCATGTTACCTCTACGCTGTGAAGTAGCGCTAGAAGAGGCAGCATCAGTTGACGGTGCAAGTGGTGTAGGTGCCTTTTCTTTAGAGGCACCTAAGGAGATATCATCATCACTACTAGACAAATTAGCTACGACATTACATGAGTGACCAGCTCTGGTTTTCGATCTATGCATCTACATAATTTTATACAAATAATTATATAATTAAATTTAAATGTTAAAAAAAAATCAACAACACCTCCTCTATACTGGATACTACCCAAATCCACAAACCTACACATGTTAACAATAGCCACAACCAATTTACCCAATCTATACTAATTATTCCAACATATTCAATTCCTAATCGTAAGGTAAATTCAACATTAAAAATTATAATTCCACAAATTATTCAATAATTACGCCAGTACAACAAAACAATAAATTTAAAAAAAAATTAGAATAACAATCAAAATAAATGGAAAAAATTAAACCCAAATCATGCAATAATAAAGTAAAATTAATAATTATCCCAATATATTTAATTACTAATCCTAAGATAAATTCAATATTAATAATAATTATACTAAAACAAAAACAAAATATTCAATAAATTAAGAAAAAAACTATAGACTTTAGCAATGAATTATGCAAACAAAAACTATGGATTTTATCTATATTACAAAAAATACACAAAAAAAACATAAAAAATAGCAAAAAAAAAACCATTAAAGTAAAATGAAAAAGAAGAAACACTAACCTTTTCAATTGATGGAGATTCACCACAAAAAAAGCTTGATATCACCAGTGAAGAAGGGAGATCAAAACAGAGAGGAAAAGAAAGGTGAAGAACTTTGGAGGAGAGAAAATGAATTGAAGAGGTGGTTGGGTGGCACTTATATGGCAGTTTTACCGACGGATTCTCGATGAACTCACCGATAGTCATAAGCTAGTTTTACCGGCAAACTAACTGATGAATAGAAAATTTATTATTATTTTTAATTTATTCCATCGGTAAGGTGTAAAAATCTGTCGGTAAATTTTGAATTCCTCACCAAATTTTTTTAATATCCCTCTATATTTTTTGTGGTCTATCGATAAATCTGTTGGCAATATGATGCGATCAGAGATGCATTTAATGCACAACGCTTTGAAATGTGCGCAGTCCATAGGTAAAATTGATCCACTGCCACATTTCTGACAGACTCAATTCTGTCGGTGTGGTCGTCAGTGATGTGGTGGCATTTGGAGTAATTATTTTTGAACTCACTGTGAAATGCCGATGGCCTTGGGATTGTTGATGTTGTCGTCGGTGATATGGTGGCATTTGGAGTAATTATTTTTAAACTCTCTATGAAATGTCAATGGCCTTAGGGGAGTTGATGTCGTCGTGGGGGATATGGTGGCATTTGGAGTAATTATTTCATGTTACAAAATATATCATTCATGATCAATAATTATTTCATAATTGTGACATTTCAACTAATTATTTCAAGTAATAAACATTTTGTGTTTCAACATATATCATCCATAATCTAAATTACATGACAAAAAGGGTTTTACATAGGGTTTCATTTTGGTAATTAGTCAGAATTTTCTTCTTCATCGTCATCAATTGAATTGTCATCACCTTCATCGCAATCGTAAATATGAATATCATCTTTTTCATCGATAGTTGCTTGTCTGCTAGAGCTTAAAACAAAATTCAACTCCTCTACATCAACATTAACAAGACTATCATTGAAAACATAAAAATTTAAATTTTCTTCCAATTCAATCGAAGGAGCAATTCGATATGGTTTAACCACCTCACTAACTTGAAAGACTTCATCTCGCACACTTGTGTCTTCGTTCTCATCCTAAACAACCTCGACACGACCCCGGGATTTCGTTTTTAAAATGGACAACCAATCCACTCTTGATCGATCTTTTCTAAATAAAAGGGTGTTTGTGTAATAAACTTGTTGACATTGCTTTGTGAGAACAAAGACATCGTTTATGTTGCAAAGTCTAGCTTTTGAGTTGATTTCGACTAGACCATAGTACGGATCAACTCTAATTCCTCTGTCAGTTGTGTCATACCAATAGCATTTGAATAAAAACACTTTATTCTGCTCGTTAAGATAATGCAGTTCGACGACCTCTTCTAATATACTATATTAGTCAACTTCTAACTCACTACTAGTAGATCCCTTAACACAAACACCGCTATTGTATGTCTTTCTTCCTTAACTGTATTCGTCAATATGGAAAACATATCCATTGACAAAATACCCATTATAGAGCTTACATTTTCTTTTAAGCCCCCAAGGCTTACTGAAGACAATGACTTAGGTGTACTCTTTCCCATTTGATAAATTTTGTATGTAATGTACATCAATAAACAGTAAATGAACGAGAATCTTGTAATGACGTGCATATGTACAGTAATTTTGCAAGTTAAAATGAGTTTGTGATAGTGCTTACATCTGTTCTGAACCATGTGGCAAACTGCTCATCTTGTAATTGAAAGATCTGGGATTCAGTCAGCTGTGAGTTGTTGGAGAGCAAATATTGTCGATATAATTAACCTTGACATTGTTTGTTATCATTGTTGAATCCTTACTTTAATTTTCCATCTTAAAGTTCTCATCAATTTTTCTTCTTCTTTATTGTTGTTGTTGTTGTTGTTGTTGTTGTTTATAATTTGTATAATTAACCTCCATGTGGTTCGACCCCAGTCTTGCCGTGTTATTTATTACTTCGACACTCTTACATTTGAGAGAAGACATTAATCTTTTAGTCATGTCACGTACTTTGAGACAACATCATGCAATTCTTCACTAGAAATATGCGAGGATGCAACATCTTTTTCAACTCTGCCAACAAAAAAATCTATTTTGTTCTTTCTATACTTGTGATTATGTGGCAAGAAGCGATGATGACAATTAAAAAAAGAAGCTTTGCCTCTATTTACTAGTATGAATGCCTTGTTATTTTCCATGTAGTATAGACATGCGAGTTTCCTATAAGTGCTCTAACCAGAAAGCATTCCATAAGTTGGAAAATCATTGATAGTCCATATCAAAGCCGCCCTCATCAAGAAATTTTATCCTTGATATATCACAAGTCAGAGCTCTAGAGGACCACAACTACGCCAACTCATCAATCAATGGTCGAAGACAAAACACCTATATTTCATCCCAAGCTGCTTGGACTAGGTATGACAATAGATAAAAACATGAACTCTAGCCTCATACACATTCCCGGTGGCAGGTTATAAACAATGAGTATGACCGACCAACAACAATAAGGAGCAGCAAATGACCTAAATGGGTTGAATCTATTTGTACACAACCTAAGATTCACATTCCTTGATTCCACTGAAAAGTGAGGATGAACACTATTAAAGCATTTCCATGCTTCGCCGTCAGAAGGATGAACCATCACTCCTTCAACCGTATGGTGTGCTTAGTGCCATGTCATGTGCTCAGCAGTCCTTGGTGACATGAATAACCTCTGCAGTCTAGGTGTGATTGGGAAGTATCTAAGTTTTTTATATGCCACTAGAGTTTTTCCCCTACCAGTTTTAGGTTTGTAACAGGAATGTCCGCATGCCACGCACTTGGTCATCTCAGCATTTTCAAAGTAGTATAACATGCAGAAGTTAGGACACATGTTAGTTTTCTAGTATCCTAAATCGAGGGGTTTCATCATGGACTTTGTAGCATAGAAGTGCTCTTTCAGCCTGTTCTCTTCAAGTAAAATGCTTCTTGCCCATTTAATAATCTTGTCATACCTGACCTCACTCAACCCGTGCTCTGACTTGATGGTGAACACCTATGCTACGACTGATAATTTACTATGGTTCATGCAGCTATCCCATAATGGTTCGTCAAAATCTTTCAACAAATCAAAAAACCTAGCTGCATCTACATTAGGTTCTTCTTCTACGATTGGACATTGACTAACATTACCTTGATTCATTCTCATTGCATCCATAATCATGTTTCTGTAAGAATTAGTGTTGTCATTCTCGTTGCTAGCACTAGAAGTAGACCTAACCACTGTTTCTTCCATTCTCCTCTCACTAACAAATACTTCTCCATATATATACCAACACTTGTAATTCTCCATAAACCCTTTGTGTAGAAGATGCATCATTACAACATCTAGATGCAGATACTTTTTATTTTGACACTTCTTGCATAGACAACTTATACCGCCTCTAGTAAAATTTCTAGAAATAGATGTTGTAAAATTAATAAAACCCTGAACCCCATTACAATAATCCATCCTTCACAATCCTTGGAGTGAATCTCGATACATCCATGAATGATCATCCATGATTTATATCAAACCTCTATAAAATTATATGACATAATGTATTAATTAACTAAGCTATGTAAATAAACTTGCAAAAATATTACTTTACCTCGAGATTATCCAACAAACCAATCACAATTTCTCATAAATATTAAAAATTCATTATCATTTATAAACATCCATACAAATTAAAATATATAAATTTACAGAGAAAATATCACTCCACAATACCATTGACAAAATTTTAAATGGACCCAATAAGTAAGCTATTAATTATTTCAAAACACCATATGTACTTCAGTAGTTCTATAAAGTTTTAACAATTTACAAACAAATACAATCTTACAAAATCTAAAACAAACCATAACAAGTATAGAATTATACATTCATACACTACAAGTTTGTTTGACAAATAAGAATAAAACATGTACATTTACTAACAAAATACATATACTAAAAAAACAAAAAAATTGACATTTAATTAAATGTTAAGATTTAAAAAGAAAGAATTACTTACAAAAATTGATAAAATCCGTCGATAAATCAGAACACAGATGCTTTGACCACAAAACTTTAAGAAATATAACTTGATTTACTGATATAAGGGAGATTTTTGTTTGGGGGGGATGGGGGGCTAGTTGCAGTTGGGGAGAGTTAGGATTAGGAAGAAGAAGGAGAAATAGGGGAGGAGAAGGTCTGCAAGTGAACATATATTAACTTTTCCTTCAAGAAATATAACTTGATTTGCTGATATAAGGGAGATTTTTGTTGGGGGGGGATGGGGGGCTGGTTGCAGTTGGGGAGAGTTAGGATTAGGAAGAAGAAGGAGAAATAGGGGAGGAGAAGGTTTGCAGGTGAACATATATTAACTTTTCCTTACAGTTTCACTGATGGATTTTCCATCTGTGAAACCATCGATGATTCTGACGGTACAATTGACACGTCACTGAACGAATCTGTCATTTCAAATCCGTTGGTAAATTCGTTGGCAATATAAACGATGGTCGCTGTACGACCTATCTTTTTTACTTCGTCGGTGATTCCATCTGAAAAAATAACCCATCAAAACCTCCATGTCAGCGACCTATTTTTTTTACAACGATGAAGTTTCCATCTGTAATTTAGTTGGTAACTACCAACAAAAAATTTCCGTCGGTGATTACCAACTGAATTATGGATGAAATATAATCGTCGGTAATTTCAACTTTAAATTACCATCAGAATTATTCTGTCGGTAAATCCATTACTATTTAGTAAATTTCTGGTAGTGAAATCATACAAAGATTATGATATAGCTCTAATTTGTATGGTTTTCTCACAATTCATGGCAGGGCATCATGACCAAACAAGATACATAGGGTTAAAAACCCATGCTTGTATGTTTAGTTCATCGAATCTTCATTTCTTTAAGACATTTAACACACTCTCCTTTTGGCCTAAGCCGGTCATTTCAAAGAAAGAAGAGAGGTGAGAACATTTCGCGTTTACGGTGATCATAAGTCTTCTTCATCCTCTTTATACATCAAGGACATGTGTTTGTTCCATAAAGGTTACATGATGTGGTTCTAGCACCTGATTTTCACGTAAAACTCACATGGACTAACATGTAATGCCACCATTTCGAATTCGCAGTCTTTGATTTCTAACAAGTAGTGAGGTGGTGAGCCATGAATGTCATCTTGATATTGACTTTCTACACACATTCAAGCTATCCATGTGTATGTGCCATTACTATGGCCCTTTACCTAGTTTATATGTTGGCTTCCATTTGAAATAAAAGCTGTAACAGTTTCACGTTATTCTATTGACTTCTACTATATTGGCAAGCCATGTGTGATGTCCGTATATATATGAGATAACCTTTCCATTTGTGTATACTATTCACCTTGCAATAGATGCCATTTAGAGAACAGATTCAATATATATTTAGTTGTTTGTCTTTCAATTATCATCTTATAAGCCACCTTACACTACTACCTTCTCTCCACCCACCCCCTTATTTAAAAAAAAAATTCCTAATTACAGGAAAAAGAATTAATGTATATTAATCATCATCAGTCTAGAAGAATCAAATTAAGATGGTGATGATAATCCTAATTGAAGATCTTGCTGGTTGTTGACAAAAATATATGTCGGTTTATGAACTTTGTTGCAACAACAAACAATTAGGGATGGGAGAAGAAAGGGAAGGGTTGTTTAAATTTCTTGTAGCACGTGACTCTGCTAGGCAAAAGCGTTAATTTGAAATTTCATATGCATTCCTGTATTAGAGATTTTCTCCCAATAATACAATGTACTAGCCAATGACATAACACGTGCATATCGTGTATGCCAGGGAAATCGCATGTGAAATGAGATTTCGATGATCAAACTAGCAACACTAACGAAGTTATGCCCCAAACAAGGAAGAAAAACGATAATGTATAATGTGTGAGATATGAACATTGAAACATTGATTTTGCGTGGTTGCCATCTAGATTTGCAATAATGCATAATGTATGAGAGAGGTAAAAAGACATGATCATTGAAATATTTATTTTGCTTGGTTGCCATCTTAGATTTGCACCGGTCATCTTGGCCATGATACACTGCATAAATAAATTGAACTTAATTTCATGTTGTGATATGGTTGTGGTATGAATCCTCGTAATATATGTTAATTAAAAATTTAAAATTTCATGATTATACTTAATATATATATAGTGACTTTAGAAGAAAATTTTATTGTGCACGTATAGACTAACTAATAACATCCTATTTGGTATTTCTTAAAAACTCATTGTAAAAAAAGACATAGTAAAATCTATAACACATAAAAAATTATAAGAATATCTTGATCTAATATTTTTTTTTAAATAATGTTTTTTAATAACTAATATAATATCACTAATTATTTTTAATATATCATAATAAAATTACACGGATACATGGTAATAATAAATCTTAGAATATAGAAAAAGGCACTGGCTAAGTTTATAAGGAATAAATTAGCCCCATTGTTTAACTGGGAGTTAAGCAATCTTTGTAAACTACCTAGGCATTTAGGCTACTCGGAATTTTATTTTTTTAAGTGGATTCTGAAATAGTAAATTTTAGGAAAGTAATTTTTTTTTATGTTTAGTAGTGTAATGAAAAATAAGTTAGAAAATACATATTAATATATTTTTTAAATTATTAAAATAATGAGGAACAAATCTTACAAATTAAAAAGTGAATGACAATGAAATTGAAAAAAATATTATTTCATAAATTATCTCAAATAAAATAAATAAAAATTAAAATAATAGAGATCAAATCTAACAAATTAAAAAATTAAAAGATGAAAAAATTAAAATAATAATAATTAATATTTAATAAATTATTTTAAATAAAATAAATAAAATTCAAAAGAATGAGGACCAAATTTGATAGATAAAAAAAATTCAATTAAAAAATGGTAAAGAAAAATCAAAAAACAATTATAAAAATGACTATAGTTAATATAAAAATCAAATTCTAAGGGATGAAATTAAAAATATTATTAAAAACAAAATATACACAGCAATCAAAAGTTTGAGGACCAAATTTGATATAATCAACAAATAATATGATATTTCTAAATTTTTTTATAATTTTCAAAAAGTGTTTTTTACCCAAAATAAAAGGAAAATACTTTTCTAAAAACTAAGCTAAATTTTCTTTTTCCTAAAAAGTGTTTTTTGATGACCAACTTTCTTAATGACAAATAAACATAGAAAAGTTTAGAAAGTGATTTTTAAGAAACCAATTTTCATCAAGCAAGCGAAACCTTAACGCAATGCTAACTAATTAGTACTTAAAAGTACAATTTTATCAATGTTTTGTATCAGCATTCTGCATTTAAAGTATTAATAACTCATTAACTAAAGCATGTTTTATAATAACAAGTTTGATAATATAAGATAACTTTAATTTACAGTAAATGCTCATTTTAAATGCAAGCATATCTCACAATTCAAATAATTGATTGATATGATTAACTATTGAAAGTGAAAGAACAAAAAACAAAGATGAGAAAAGAGATCCTTATTCAATTCAAACTGGAACATTATTTAGTCATTGGGTCATATTTGGAGCTGTAAATCATGGATTTTAGTTTGATTTATATAGCTAGAAAGCTAAGATATGGACCTAAAACATTTATTAGAGTTAAGACTCAAATTTGTTTTTTGGAAGTCCAAATATTAGCAGATACTATTTAGTCTAGATACTATTTATTAAGAGAAGTTTGAATTTGTCCTATAGTCTAGATACTATTTAGCATTCAGTCCATATCTCAAGTTTTAGAAGTTCAAATGCACCGATTCTAGTTTTTTTGAAAAGCTGAGATAATTTTCCAGAACTTTCAATCATACTATATGTTTAAATTCTGATGTTATCAATAACGTTTTATTCAAACAAGAAAATAAAAATTATCATAAAATCAAGAGGTGACCACTCACTCAACAATTAGTCATCAAATCAATAGTTCTGAAATTTGACCTATAAAAAGAGGCATTTGCTATACATTTAGGCATCTTCGTTTTCAGCTTAAGATCATGTTCTTACTCCCTTTCTTTATATTTTTATAATGCATAATTTTGCTTTCATTAGTCTTTTTTTTATACCTTTCATTTTTTTTACTATACTCTTATTCAAAAATAAAGTAAAAATTAAATGGTATACAATCAAATATATTCTTAATTAATTTAAGAATTTAATAAATCAATATATTTTAAATATTTTAAATTAATAAATGTTACACATATTTGAATTAAAATAATAAAAACATTAGGCCAAGCATGCAAACATGGCTGGAATTAAAAAGCCCAAGCTCATGTGTGTTCTTTTTTGTTTCTTTTTATCAAAAGAGAACGGCTTGTCAACTTTTTTCAAAAAAAAACCTAGGTGACAAAATTACATGTAGTGGTTGATCGATGATTAGTACTTAAAAGTGCATTTTTATCAAGATTTTATATCATCATTTTGCGCTTGAAGTATCTATAACTCCTTAACTAAAACATGTTTTATAATAGAAATCTAATACCATAAAATACTTTAATTTATGGTACATATTCATTCTAAATACAGGCCTATCATAAAAATAAAAGGATTTATTAATAAGTTGAGGTATTGAAATTGAAAGGACAAAAACAAGACTAAACTTAGAAAAAAGGTACTAGCATAGTCCAAACTAGAACACTATTCAGTAATTAGATCATAGTCGAAGCTATAGATCTCATATATAGGTCTGTTTTATATGAATGAAAACCTAAGACATAAGTCTAAAACTTTCATTGGAAAGAAAGACTCAATTCTACTATTTGGAAGTCCAAATCTTAATAATAATGTAGAAGTCTGAATTTGTCCTGCAGCCAATACACTATTCAATGTTTAGCCCATATCTCGAGTTCTAAAAGTCCAAATGACCTCAATTTTCATGTGGAAGTATGGTTCAAATTCTAACATTATCGATAACTTTTTATTTAGACAAGAAGAAAAGGATTGTCACCAACTCAAGATGTGGCTACCCACTTAAAAATTAATCATCAAATCAATAGTTTTAAATTTTGGCATATAAAAGGAGGCATTTTTCATGTATTTATGCATATTGGTTTCTAGATCAAGATTATACTCTTGCTTTCTCTCTTTGTATTTTTGTAATGCTTAATTTTTGCCTTCATTAATATCTTGTTTATGTCTTTCATTTCCTTTCCTTTGCTTTATTAACTCTTATCTTATTTATGTTCTTATTTTGTTTATCTATTTTTCTTTCTTTCATTATATCTAGCTAAGTTAATTATGTCAAGGTGAAAAGGTTACACTAATAGTGTAAGAATAAATATGGTATAAACTTAATATGGACTTTAATGTTTGATACTAACATGTTTTATATTTGTTATCTTGTTCACTCTTTAATATTTTGCTTGTTAAATGATTAATCTTGATTTATGTTGTATAACAATTGGTACAATAAATACTAGGCACTTTTATAGCCCATACTGTATGGTATAACCGACACTTGAGCTATGAAAGGAACTTGATTTGTTGTTAACATAAGTTATAATCATGAATACCTAACAATATTTACAAGTATTAACATTATTCAAATAAGATAACTAATGTAATCATGTTAACAATTTATAATATGATTGGAACCTCCTTTATGTGTGGTTTTCAATTGAATAATTAGAGTTTATACTATATTTGTTTAAAATACCATTAATGAATCTTTTAACCTTGATATTTGTTGTTATTATTGTTTAATCCTCACATTGATCTTTTATTTCAAAGTTCTCATCAACTTTTTCTTTTGTTGTTGTTGTTGTTGTTATTATTATTATTATTATTATTATTATTATGGTTTTTTTATTTATTTATAATTTATACAATTAACCTCTTTGTGGTTCGAACCCAGTCTTGTCGAGTTATTTATTACTTCAATACTCTTGCATTTGAGAGAAGACATCAATTTTTTGATCGTGTCACTAGACTAGTGGGTTACTCAAAATTCGACCACTATTATGGTTGTTATAAAATTAAGGGAGGGTTTTTTGTGTAAAAATCTATTTTTGTTTATCATTTTCACTTTAAAACATCTAAAAAGCTCTATAAATTTTTTTATAAACCACTTATCAACCCCAAAACATCCCTAAATCACTCAAAATAAAATCAAAAAAATCAAAAAAATAATAATCAAACTAGATCTTTTTTGCCCCTCCATGTTTATAGTGAAAAACAATCTTAATTATTGATCTATTAATATAAAGATATTTTTTTAGGTTGGATTATGGTTCACCAACAACTTTTGCTCTCCTCTATAATTTCTCAGTGGCTTTCTCTCTTATCTTTCAAGTTTAATGACTGAAAAATAAACAAAATAAATGTTTGATCAAAATGAAAGTTCTAAAGATTTTGAGATTGACCACATATTTTCTTCATGTTTTACATTGTAGTCCTTTCACTTTTGATTTTGACTTTTTACTATAACTTAAAATTTCATATTATGGAATTAGGTCATAAAAGATTAAGTCAATAAAAGAAAAAAGTTTCATGATGAAATTAAAAATAGAAAAAGAAGGTTGAAACTTCATGATTAATACTTAAAAGTGCATTTTTATGATGGTTTTATATCATCATTTTGCACTTCAAGTATCAATAACTCCTTAACTAAAGTATGTTTTATAATAATCTATCTAATAATATAAGATACCTTTAATTTGTGGTAAATGTTCATTTTAAATACAAGCCTATCACATAAATGAAAGGATTGATTGATGACTTTAAGAACTTCAATTCCAAAGCCAAAGAGATGATCAAACTTAGAAAAGAGATGTCGGTGCAATCCAAACCGGAACACTGTTTGGTAATTGGGTCATATCTGGAGATATAGATCTCAGATTTAGGTCTACTTTATATGGATGGAAAGGTAAGACATAGGCCTACAACTTTCATATGGAGCCCAAGATCTAAAAAGGCCATTTTCAAGTCCAAATTATTGCAACAACAAAGAAGCCCATACTAATGGTGTAAGAATAAGTATGGTATAAACTTAATATGGACTTTAATGTTTAATACTAACATGTTTTATATTTGTTATCTTGTTCACTCTTTAATACTTTGCTTGTTAAATGACTAATCTTGATTTATATTGTATAAGAATTGGTACAACAAATGTTTGGCACTTTCATAGCCCATACTATATCGTATAACCGACACCTGAGTTATGAAAGGAACTTGATTTGTTGTTAACATAACTTATAATCATGAATGCGTGACGAAATTTACAAGTATTAGCATTAATTGAATAAGATGACTAATGTAATCATGTTAACAATTTATAAT
>SRLM01001988.1:0-15055 GCA_015708895.1 Populus ilicifolia | reverse complement strand
TTTATACTATATTTGTTTGACATACCATTAGTGAAACCTCTAACCTTGAGATTTGTTATTATCATTGTTCAATCTTTGCTTTAATATTTCATCTCAAAGTTCTCATCTTCTTCTTTTTCTTTATTATTGTTGTTATTACTACTACTACTACTACTACTACTACTACTACTACTACTACTACTACTAGTATTATTATTATTATTATTATTATTATTATTATTATTATTATTATTATTATTATTATTATTATTATTGTTATTGTTATTATTGTTATAATTATTATTGTTGTTATTTATAATTTGTACAATAACCTCCCTGTGGTTCGATTCCGGTCTCGCCGGGTTATTTATTACTTTGACACTCCTGCACTTGGGAGAAGACATCAATCTTTTTGTCGTATCAAACACCATAGCAATTATAAGACAAACACCAAGCAGTTTACCTTAGGTAGGGCGTATTGGGGGTGCTAACACCTTCCCTTTACGCAACCAGTCCCTTTCCTTAAAATCTTTGAAAGACCAGTTAGGTTTCCTAGTGACCATAATACTAGGTGGCGACTCCTTTTTACACAAAAATAAAACTAAGAGACCTCAAAATCAATCGACGGTCACTGCGACACCGCGCTCCGCTCGCGAGAATGCGACAGGATGGCAACTCCACTGGGGAAGTTTAGGACTAAGCTTGATATTTTTTTTTATTATTATGCTATGTGTTGTTGTTTTTTTACTATGAATGATATTTTGTTTAAAAGCTTTAGCATGTATCTTCATATTTTGTCATACATGGTATAGTCATGCATGATCACTTTATTATTATTATTATTTTTAGGAACAAATAGTAAACTTTAAGTTAAGTGGGGGACTAGCAGTTTGCCTTATGACTTGAGTCAAGGTTTAAGTTTATGTAAACCCTAACTCTTTGCTTAGTGCTTAAACCCCAACTCTTTGCTTAGTGTTTAGACTGATAGTGATTGGTACATATGCCATCCCACTATCTACTGAACCCCCATATTGCCTTTACGAGGGCGATCATTGAGACAGCAAGAGACCTTTTTTTTAGAGACCAAGTAGTAAACCTACCCTATGTCTCACGTAAAGGAACTAGAACCTATCCTTAAGTTGTATGCTCCATAATATCTTTTGCATTAAAATAAGTGTAAACCCAAGGCATCTTGAATTGTAGGACTTGTGAACGAAATGGCCACCATTGCTATATTTTCCATCATAAAATATGGAACAATTCTAAATAGTCACAATTGACTGAAGGAGACTGCCTTAAAAGAGATGCTAAGAAGCTATCACCAATTAATTAAGAACCTTAATTGCATTATGAATGAGGTGAACAAGTTAACAACTTACTTTCAAAATATGGATAAGGATGCATTTTTATTTTTTTTTTAGGAAAATACAGATGTTAGGTGGAAATTGCAAAGGTAAAAGTTTTACGCCCAACTGTACGAGTCTTAGTTCATTTTTGAAATCCAGACTACTAGTGATTTTTTTAAAAAAAAGCATAAATCGATGTCCCACTATAGAGGAATATGGAATGTTGACTAAGTTTCCAAACAATTTGTATAGGATTTATTTCCTTTTGAGATTTAATAAGATCATCCTCGAATTGTCAATATTGCTCAGAATGGCTAACTTGGAAAAGTTTTTGGAAAAGAATGTTATCGATCTAAAATGAAAGATGCTAGAAATTGAACTGAAAACATTTAGGATTAGAAAAAGAGAGATTAATTGCCTTGGGCATGTTTGGCCTTATGTTGTTCCCAAGACAAACGGGTGTAATGAGTTTAGAGGCCACTGTAGAGTATGAGAATACACAAATCAATCTAGTGTTTGTTATTTTAGCTGAAACCATCTTGACACTTAACCATTGTAAGAGGACTGGAAAAAAAGCAATGAGATATTGCATGTAGTTGTTATATATCTAGATGGTTAGCCATATCAAAACAAAAAACCTACCTTCAATAATTTTTGGTGGTTCACCCAAAGACCCTTAAAATTAATAGAAGAAGAAGAATGAGGAGATCTAGACAACCAAGGTTGGGTTGACAAATTAGAAGGTTTACCTAATAGTGATTTCAAGTGGAGAGCATTATAGGTAATGGCAGTGAAAGTCCTAATGAGTTATGAACAAAAACCTTGGATGTCATTGGTAGGGATTACAAGTTATGTGAGTTATGCTCCTGCCTTGGTGTTAAGGCAACTTGGGGGCATGTAGTTTGTTCCAAGGACTATGAGAATTGCTAAATTTGTTTGGTTTGTTCAAAGCTCCTATTGCACAAGAAGTTTTAGAAATCATCAAACAAGATTGGAGGCATTTGGTTTTGGTTGAGATAGAAGGTCTAAAGGATCCAAGTGTAAGTGAAGGATATGCAAGATGGAGAGACTTAACTACTTTAACCATGCCTTGTGTAAGAGTCAAATCTCCCAAAACTGTAGAAGATATTATTAAAAGAAAAGGGTAAATAATGAAGAGGAGTTAAGAAGACAAGTAAAAAAAAAACTTCGGGTAGAGTTGAGAAAAAGCAAAAAAAAAAAGACTAAGCAATGTTGGAAGAAATGATGCATGAGCAAATACAATTTAAAGATGCAAGAATAACAAATCTTGAGCTAAAATTAGGTGAGGAGAAGATTGCCAGTAAAGAAAGTAAGGAGGATTTAGGACAGATAAGTTTGGATTAGAAGTTGCACTAAACTTGAAGCAATGGATATTGACTTTAACGATTGCAAATGAAGCGTAAAATATTACTAAGAAAAGTTTGCACAAGTTCAGTTCAAATTGATGTTAATATAGGGAAGTATGAGGATTTGAATAAGAAATATATGGAGTTAGAAAGCCGTTTGATAGGGATTATAAAAAAACAAAGTAAAAGGAAAGGTTTTGAGTTTATTGAAGCAAAGTTAGTGGTTATGAAGGATAAGATAAAAGTTATGAGGATAAAACTTGATAAGGAACGTAAAAAGGTGAAGTATTCAGATAAGAAGTTAGCAAGAATAGAAAAAAAAAACACAAGGATTAAATAGACATCAACAACGCTGCTTTGAACAGAACCAATATGTTGCTCATGAAAAAAAAAAGATGAACAAGACAGATAAGTAAATGGACGAAGCTGCACTTATTCAGATTATCAAAATTAATGCATGAAATATGGAAAGGGACATCATTCGTTATCGCCGAAGCCTAGCTGAAACCAATGCCTTTCTAGGGAAGATTGAGAACCGCGACTTTGCCTTTTTACCTTTGGCTAGAGAGTTTGTTGACGAAAGGGATTAAAATATTATATCTCTAAATATAATAAACTTATCAAGCATTAATGAAAAGGACTTTGACCCATCTTCTTATGCAAAATATGTCTCTTAGTGAATATGATTCAAGTAAATGACACGAAAGGCAGTACTCTTAGCAAAGCAATGTGATAAGAGGACCTATGTTTATAAGGTGGAGGCTATTATTCGTTCACAAGAAGGTTGCATCCATACCCAATATACAAATGCATTCTTATCATAAATCATGCATTGCCTTATGCATCTATACATGCATTTGTAGACCTAGAAACATAGATTTTTTTTTTTAGAATCCACAACACTCGATTTAAGAAAAGGTATGGAAAACAAAAAAAGGTCACACCCAAAAGCTCAGTACTGAACAAGGGCTTATAAGAATTTGGAATAACGTTACGCACCTAATCTTTTTGCTTGAGCAAATGTTTTGAGATGATTTTTTTTAATGAGATCATGCATTTCAAAAGTTCATCTTAATGTTTTTACACATCACTTTCCATTTTATAAAGTTGATTTCCAAAACAAACACCTGCACTTTACACTGAGAATGAATGACCAAACTTTAAAGAATACATAGTAGTTGTAGAAGAGGAAGAATGAGATGAAAATAGGACAGCATAAACAAGCTTGGAAACCCGCTAGAGAGGAACTTGAAACCATAGATGTGGGCAATGAAAAAATAAGAGAAAAAAATAGGGACTATAATCACTCCTAAAAAAGAGAAGAATTGGTTACTTTAAGATTATATAGATATTTTTGCTTGGTCCTATAAGGATATGTCTGGCTTAGATACGGATATTATAGTAAAAAGGGTATTATTGGTAGAAGGATGCAAATCAGTTAAACAAAAGTTGAAAAGAATTAATCTGGATGTCTTAATCAAAATAAAGGTTGAAATTGAAAAGCATTGGAACACCAATTTTCTAGAAGTAGTCAAATATCCACAATGGGTGTCCAACATAATGGTAGTACCCAAAAAGGAAGATAAAATCAGAGTATGTTTACCACACATAGATATGTTAGTTGACAATATAACACGTAGCTCCACATATTCCTTTATAGATGGATTTTTAGGCCTACAATCAAATAAAAATGGCATTAGAGGATAAGAAGAAGACAACATTTGTAACACCATGGGGAACCTTTTATTACAAGGTTATGCCATTTGGGTTAAAGAATGTTGGGACCACCTACCAAAGGGCCAGGTAATTCTGTTTCACAACATGATGCAAAAAGAGATTAAAGCATACGTGGATGACATGATATAGAGAGGGAGAGAATCATATTCAAATATTGAAGGAATTATTTAAAAGACTAAAGAAGTACAAGTTGAGGCTTAACCATGCAAGGTATTCGTTCGGGGTGAAATCTGGGAAATTGTTGGGATTTGTGGTGAGCGACAAAGAGATAGAAGTTGATCCCGACAAAGTAAAGGCTATTCAATCTATGCCACCTCCCAAGACTGAGAAAGATGTGAGAGGCTTCTTAGGAAGGTTGAATTACATTGCTCGGTTTATATCCCAATTAACCACGACTTGTGACCCGATCTTTTATTTGTTAAGGAATAAGAACCCAGGAATTTGGAATGAAGAGTGCGAAGAGGCCTTTAAGAAAATCAAGCAATACTTGTTGAATCCGCCCTTGCTTGTTCCTCCTGTACCAGAAAGGCCATTGATATTGTACCTAACAGTAACAGAAACAACAATGGGATGTGTGCTTGGGCAACACGATGAAACCGGAAGGAAGGAAAGGGCTATTTATTACCTAAGCAAGAAGTTTACAGAATACGAGTCTAGGTATACTATGATTGAGAAGTTGTGTTGCGCACTGACATGGGCTACAAAGAGATTACGTCAGTATATGTTGTATCACACTACATGGTTAATTTCCAAATTAGACCCGTTGAGGTATATTTGTGAAAAGCCCTATTTATCGAGCCGAATTGCAAGATGACAAGTTCTATTAGCTGAGTATGACATAGTATATATGACAAGGAAAGCCATAAAGGGGAGTATTATTGCCAATCACTTGGCTGACCATGCTATGGAAGATTATGAGTCATTAGACTTTGACTTTCCCGATGAAGATGTGCTTGCAATCAAGGAAGAGAAATCAGATTGGTGGATTATGTACTTTGATGGTGCTGTAAATTTATATGGTAATGGGGCAGATGCAATGATAATCTATCCTGATAAGAAGCAGTATCCGGTTTCAGTTAAGCTGCAGTTCGAGTGCACTAACAACACAGCTGAGTATGAAGCTTGCATTCTTGGTTTAGAAGCTGCATTGGAGCTAAACATTAGAAAGATAGACGTGTATGGAGACTCAATGCTGATTATTTGCCAAGTAAAAGGAGAATGGTAAACCAAGGAAGAGAAGTTAAGGCCTTACCAAGAATACCTGTCTAAACTAGCTAAAGAATTTGAGGAAATAAAGTTCACCCATCTAGGAAGGGAAGGAAACCAGTTTGCAGATGCTTTGGCTACACTAGCATCTATGGCCAAAATAGATTTTGGGCGCAAGGTACAACCAGTACACATCAATATTAGAAATAACCCAGCTCATTGTTGCTCAATTGAAAAAGAAGTAGATGGAAACCCTTGGTATTATGATATCAAAAATTTCATCCAAAACCAGACATATCCCATAGGGGCATCCAAAATCGACAAGAAGACCTTGAGGAGGTTGGCAACAAATTTTTATCTTGATGGGGAGATCTTGTATAAGAAATCATTCGATGGGACTTTGTTGAGATGTTTGGATGAAATTGAGGCAAAAAGCGCGTTACGAGAAGTCCATGAAGGTATTTGCTCAACCCATGCTAATGGACATGTGATGACTAGGAAAATACAAAGAGCCGGTTACTTCTGGATGACATTAGAGAAGGATCGCATCGACTATGTCCGAAAATGTCATAAGTGCCAAGTATATAGTGACAAAATCAATGCCCCTCCAGCTCCTCTGTTTAACTTGACATCTCCATGGCCCTTCGCGATGTGGGGGATTGATGTGATTGGACTTGTAAACCCAAAAGCCAGCAATGGTCAGAGGTTTATTCTCGTGGCTATTGACTACTTTACAAAATGGGTAGAAGCCAGGTCATTTGCTCATGTAACGCAAAAAGTAATGAAGAAATTTATTGAGAGAGATTTGATTTGTCGATATGTTCCACTAGAAAATATTAATAATGCCCAGAATTTCAATAGGAGAATGATAATAGAACTTTGTGCTAATGGAAAAATCAACTCTTCCAATTACTCGCCATGTAGGCCAAAGATGAATGGTGCGGTAAAAGCTGCTAACAAAAATGTTAATAAGATTATTTAGAAGATGGTAGTCACTCACAAGGATTGGCATGAGATGTTGTCATTTGCCCTTCACGCGTACTGCACTGCAATTCAAATCTCAATAGGAGTCACCTCGTATACGTTGGTATATAGAATAGAGGTGGTGATATCTTTAAAAGTTGAAATCCTCTCATTAAGAGTATTGATAGAGTCTGAGCTAGAAGAGGTAGAGTGAGTAAAAGTTAGATATGAATAGTTGAATCTGATAAGTGAAAAGAGGATAGTTGTAGTCTGCCATCATCAATTATACCAAAGAAGAATGACCAAATCATATGATAAGAAGGTCTGATCTAGAGGATTCCATAAAGAAGATCTTGTACTAAAGAAAATATTGCTTTTACTAGAAGAAGATTAGAGTAAATGGACACTAAATAATGAGAGCCCTTATGTGGTAAAGAAAGCGTTCTCAGGAAGAGTTTTATTGTTATCTAGAATGGATGGAGGAGATCTAGTTAGACTTGTGAATGATAACTCTATAAGAAATAATATACTTCTTGATCAATAAAATAAAGTTCGGTCATGAATTCTCTCTATAAAGAAATAAATTTTCATAAAAGCACATGATCTCATAGCATTCAAAATCTTTTATTTAAAAGAACTGTCTTTACGAATGACTCCATCAATTCCTAAAATGGAGGGATACAAACCAAATTTAAACTTGATAGGTATTGCACACCACATTGGGGGCAAAATAGTGCACATGGAGGTCTATAGGGAACCCAAGCCCAAAGGGGTATCATCATGGAAAGTTACTTAAAACAAAATATGATGATTGCATTGAAAGTTTTAGTTTTCATGAGCAAAATCAATTTTTTTTTGTGTTTTCCTCTTAAAAATAATTTTCAAAAAAATAAAAAAGGGCAATTAAAACATTAGTAAAAGTATAATACAAAGCGATGTTTAATGGATCAAGACAAGGCCTCACAAGGAACTAGAGATCTCTGCACCAAGCATAAAAAGGATAGGAAATATAACGCATGGAGCATATTCCAGTTCAAGAGGATAGGTCGGGCAAACAAATGGAAATAGGTGCTCAAAGAAGTTTATAATGGAAAAGGGGACCTATGTTTCCAAAAATAGATAACAAAAAAAAAAACATGGATGCTATATTATCATAACACTAACCTAGCAGGAAAAGTGTGACGAAAGACAAAATGGTTCCAAGTTTTTAAGAACTATTGAGGTACAAATCTTAGGTCAACGAAACTATAGAAAATGATAGAAATTATGAAGTAGCACTACTTAATTCCTTGAGGAAAGTCACGCGATATTGAGATCATTTTTTAGAAAAGTATGGAGCTTTCTAAAAATATCTTAAGATGGGCAGGTCACCCGATATTGAGACCATTCTTAAAAAGCATGGAGATTTCTAAGAATTTTAAGATGGGCAGGTCACCCGATATTGAGACCATTTCTTAGAAAAGCGTGGAGTTTTCTAAGAATTTTAAGATGGGTCGATCACCCGATATTGAGACCATTTCTTAGAAAAGCGTGGAGTTTTCTAAGAATTTTAAGAGGGGCCGATCACCCGATATTGAGACCATTTCATAGAAAAGCGTCGAGTTTTCTAAGAATTTTAAGATGGGCAGGTCACCCGATATTGAGACCATTTCTTAGAAAAGCGTAGAGTTTTCTAAGAATTTTAAGATGGGCAGGTCACCCGATATTGAGACTATTCATTAGAAAAGCGTGGAGTTTTCTAAAAAAATTGAAGAGGGACCGGTCACCCGATATTGAAACCGTTTCTTAGAAAAGCATGGAGTTTTCTAAGAATTTTAAGAGGGGCCGATCACCCGATATTGAGACGATTTCATAGAAAAGCTTAGAGTTTTCTAAGAATTTTAAGATGGGCTAGTCACCTGATATTGAAACCATTTCTTAGAAAAGTGTGGAGTTTTCTAAGAATTTTAAGAGGGGTCGATCACCCAATATTGAGACCATTTCTTAGAAAAGCATGGAGTTTTCTAAGAATTTTAAGATGGGCTGATCACCCGATATTGAGACCATTTCTTAGAAAAGCGTAGAGTTTTCTAAGAATTTTAAGATGGGCAGGTCACCCGATATTGAGACCATTCATTAGAAAAGCGTGGAGTTTTCTAAAAAAATTTGAAGAGGGACCAGTCACCCGATATTGAAACCGTTTCTTAGAAAAGCATGGAGTTTTCTAAGAATTTTAAGATAGGCCGGTTGCCTAATATTTAGACGGTTTCTTAGAAAAACATGGAGTTTTCTAAGAAATTTTAAGATGAGCACGTCACCCGATATTGCAACCGTTTCTTAGAAAAGCATGGAGTTTTCTAAGAAATTTTAAGATGGGCAGGTCACTTAATATTGAGACCGTTCCTTAGAAAAGAGTGGAGTTTTCTAAGAATCTTAAGATGGACAGGTCACCCGATATTGAGGCCATTCCTTAGAAATGCATGGAGTTTTCTATAAAAAAATCTTAAGACCAGCAGGTCACTCGACATTGAGACCACTTTTAAAAAAAAAACATGGAGTTTTTCTAAAAAAATCTAACAATGGGCAGGTCACCCGATATTGAGACCACCTTTTAGAAAAAACGTGGAGTTTTCTAAAAATTCAACGGGCAGGTCCCCGGACATTGAGACCACCTTTTAGAAAAAGCATGAAGTTTTACTAAAAATCTAACAACGGGCAGGTCACTCGATATTGAGACCACTTTCTAGAAAAAAAGCATGGAGTTTTTTCTAAAAATCTAACAATAGACAGGTCACCGACATTGAGACCACTTTTTAGAAATAGCGTGGAGTTTTTTTTAAAATCCAATGGGCAGGTCACCCGACATTGAGACCATTTTTCAGAAAAAAGGAAACCATCTTTAGAAAAGCATGGAGTTTTCTAAATGGGCAGGTCACCCGACATTTAAACCACTTTTAAAATTCTTTTGAATAGAGAAACGGGTAGGTCACCTAATAATGAGACCATATTTAAGAAGGCATCGAGTTGTGATAGTTTTATTAATTTATCTTTACAAAACGTGCTACTTAAGTTTTAGCTTCGCAAGTTTCGTAAAGAGGGGGCATCTGTTGTTACCCATTTTTAAGCCATACATGCTATTGGAAATATCCCTTTTAAATCAAAGGCAGAAGTTTAGTTCACGTTTGATGGGAAATTGACAAAAAAACTAAGAAAGAAATGTTTTTTTTAACCTTATTTTAGCCATCTCCTGCTTTCTTTATCCTTCCCCACTGCTACTGAAATTGTCAGGATTCTTAGGCTAATTAGGATTCTTTATAATGCTAAATTCATTCCTCTTTTACATGGACTGTAAGGTTGAAATAAATTCCTTGAAAGTGGCACTAGAAAACCTAGTTCTATTGCTGTTGTAATTTTTTTTGTTCCAACTTAGACCCTAATTCTGACTTGGGTTCGTGCAATATCTGACCATCCCAACTATATTCTATCACTCATGACATGTTGAAAAATGGACCTACACCTTTATTGGGTCCTAGGGTTCATTGTTCTTATGGCAGGCTCTCAGTTGAGGATGCTTGGCATTATCAGTTTCCTGAATTTAGATCGGGAGACCCTTTTTGACCAACCAGATTGTGGCTTGATTCTGTCATGTAAAACAATTATATCTTGTCTCAATTCCCCTTGAAAAACATAGTCCTAGATGCATAGATAATTTGGGCTTTTGAATCGATGGATTTCAATATCAAAAGCTTAAGCTCTGTTGTTTAAATATCTGACGTGAAAATAGAGAATTCTACCTCGAGCAAGATTCTGACCAAAGCTTTGCATTGAAAAAAATTATGCCGCCATCACAATTTTTCAGGTTCATTCATAGGGTACCCCAGTCATATCGGGATGCTCGACATTTGTTAGTTTTTGAATCAGATCAGGAGATCCTTTTTGAACAACGAGATCGCGGGCCGATTTTGTCCTATAAAATGATTATATCTCGCCTTAAATCCCTATCAAAGTTATAATCCTACACACATAAATGAATTTTGGTTTTTGAATCACTCAATTTCGATATCAAAAGCTCAAGCTCTGCACGTTTAAATCTCTGACGTGAAAATAAAGAATTTTGCCACGAGCAGGATTTTGACCTAAGTTTTGGGGATTGATTCAAAGGATTTTTTTCTGGACCAAGGACTGAATCGGAAAGTGTTAAAATGATGGATTTAATTGAAGAAGGATATGGAAAGCTGGAGAGGGGGCTGGATCATCATAAATGGAAGGATTTTTACCATACCGAGTAAGGAAAATAAGACTTTGCAGCTGCACCCTGCATCTGATTTCTTTCCCTTTTTCTCTGCTATTTTCCTTTCTCATCACGTCTGATTGTTGGAGCTAAAGACCACGTTTTTGGTGCCTCATTTCAAAGGGAGCAGCTGACCCTATGGAAGGAAAGAAAAGAGCCACACCATCCTCCAAAATTAAAAAGAAATCAGATGTAAAGCACCGCCACAAAATCAGAATATTGCAGTTTCCTTTTGCTTTTAAGTTTGCACTGTTCAAGTGAATTAATTCACTTGAACAGTAGTCACCATTGTCCTTTGTATTTTTTTTACTAGGCATTCGGTTAAAGCTGTTTCTTCACTATGAATAATTGGTTTATGTTTAGAAAAAACCAACGTATTGCCTATTATTTCTATCATGATTTTTGAGTTCAGCTTGTTGTCCGTGTAAAAAGAGTTTGCCTATTCATGTTTAGGAACTTTTTGGATTCAAGGATTTTCCTTTTGTTTTCCTTACACCCGCTGGAGAATAAATCAATCGGCCTTTTTTTTTTCTAGTGTTAGCTCCCAATTTTATTTTGTGTTTGCTGATGTGCATTGAGTTGGCTTTGATTTTATTTTATGTTTTTTTGCTTGAAGCTTATTATAAATCTTAGAATATATATGACAACTGTTTAGTTTTTATTGTGATTTTTCTTTTGTGTTTATTTGTGATGTTTGTTTTTTTTCATAAAAAAAATTAAATATTTTCTTGTTGAAATTTGTTTTATATACAAAAAAAATATAAATATTGAAAGTTTTAGAAAGGTGTTTTCGCATGGGTTTATTAAACACAAAAATTATTTTCTTGCATTTTTGGATTTTACAACATGTTTGTAAAACTCCAAAGGGTATTGGCTAATATTCCAAAAATTATAACAAATCTTATTTGGGGAAGAATTCATCTATTATTCACCGCTAATGTTTGGATAAAGAAATCCTTAAAGGACGAATATCCAAAATATTATCGGGAATAATTTGCTATTATTCACTATTAATATTTGGATAAAGAAACCTGGAGTGGTAAATATCCAAAATAATTTTCTAGGAATAATAAATCTGCACATATCCTTGAAAGAAGCCTCGATTATAATCGAGGATATTTCAATTTTTTTTTCTCCACGATTTACGAGCTGTGAGAGTATAAAACACTAAGGTAAAAATAGGCGTTTAAAGCACCCTAGATTTCTAAATTTTTGTCCTTCCTTGTGATTTACGAGTCGCAAACTCTTGAAATACCAAGGGAAAAATGAGTTTGTAAAGCGCATTGAATCTCCTTGGATTTCTTTCTTAAGAAATTTAGTTACAATTGAATCGAGTAAAACTGATGGGATTAGAAAACACCAACACCATAGCAATTATAAGACAAACACCAAGCAGCTTATCTTAGGTAGGGCGTACTAGGGGTGCTAACACCTTCCCTTTACGCAACCAGTCCCTTTCCTTAAAATCTCTGAAAGACCAATTAGGTTTTCTAGTGACCATAATACTAGGTGGCGACTCCCTTTTACACAAAAATAAAACTAAAAGACCTCGAAATCAATCGACGGTCGCTGCGACACCGCGCTCCGCTCGCGAGAATGCGACAAAGATAAAACATGCAGAAGCCATACAAGCCGTGGATGGACTAGACCATACAAGCTAAAACGAAGCTGAGCCATGCAGCCCCACAAGGCATCAGAGATAGACACTTGCCAAAATGACAACCATAATAATGTATAGACCAAAAGCAGCCATGAATAGTGAGCAACAGAACTACCATGAATAGTGGCCAGTAGAACATCCATGAAGAGACCAGGAACCTTACAAAAACCCATGCATGCCCAGCCCACGTGTTATAGCATAGAAGCCAGAAAAACATCTCATCAGTGCAAATGACGAAGACATTATGCACATCCCCCAGCCAAAGACAACAGCAACTGAAGAGCTCACCCAGCCCACATGCTATAGTAGATAAGCCGAAGACATCCCATCAATTCAGATGACAAAGACATTTGCAGCCCCCAACCAAAGAACTAGCAGCAACTCAAGAGCTCCTCCATACAGGGACGTGAATCGTGGAAATTGTCAGCCAAACATCCTGTGATACGAAGCAGAAATCATGGAAAGTGTCAACCAACATTGCAGAGATGAGAGAGGCTCAACCAAGAAATGTGCAAGATAATAAGTACACGGGGCCACCAGGATTACAAGATTGTAAGAGAAGAACTAGCCAATCAAAGAAGCACAATCCCAACCAGAATAAATGCAACATATAACCTTAGGAAAATGCCATGTAGAATTTTGCTAGACCAAGAAGAACGTGTAAAATAGTTCCTACCCCACACTCCTTTCAATTTGGAAGAGCTACAAAAACCCATGACCGACTAACAGCAGGATGAATCTGAGCAGCCAGAGTAAGACAAATACGACCACACCACGTAAAAAGCCATCCTTGCAGAGATAGGGACAACCAAGGCAGAAGCCGACTAGAACATATTAAAACACTAGCAGCTAAGAAGAGGGGAAAGTTGTTAGTAGCTGAAACACCAAGCAAATAAGGCCATATGCTAGAGCATGTAGAGCCCGTTCATCATTATGTTTGGAGAACAAAATATAGCCAATCAGAAGCTCCCACTCGACCATATTAAATGAAGGATCATGCGGCAGCTGCTCCACCCATGCAGAAACAAGGAATCATGAGTGTCTAGCACACTGTAGCTGCAGCCAATCAAAACACATGCATATGACTTCCTTTAACACACCAGGGAAGAAAATAACCAATCAAAGGGGCTCCCTTCCATTAATAGTAATGTAAACTACGAAGGGTTCATTCATGTAGCTTAGTTTCATAAATGCATTCTACGCGTCTTTCCACTAAGAGCTCTTTCTTTTTTTTTTTTTTTTTTTTNNNTACATGGGGTGTCCGGGCTAGCTTACGCGCACCACAACTAATCCCCACGGCCCACTGAATACCCTGCAAACCCAGTAGGCATGTAAGGCACCGCGGGGGTGACAGGCGTGCACGCTAGGGCTCGAACCCAGGTGCAGTGGAAGGAGACAAGCCCCTTCCACCGCTAGGCCAAGCCCTAGAAGGCCACTAAGAGCTCTTTCTTGATTCTGTGGGTGGTGGTGCATGGCCATTCTTAATTGGCGGATGTTGCTTCTAGAAATCTGCCAGCACCTTATGAGAAATCAAAGTTTTTGGGTTCTGGGGGAGTATGGTCGCAAGGCTGAAACTTAAAGGAATTGACGGAAGGGCACCACTAGGAGTGGAGCCTGCAACTTAATTTGACTCAACACGGGGAAACTTACCAGGTCCAGACATAGTAAGGATTGACAGACTGAGAGCTCTTTCTTTTTTTGATCAAATGTAAGAATATATATTAAGATCAAAGTAACAATGCCACCAAAAGTAGCAAACACAGAATATATACAAATAGGAGCAACAAATACCCTAAACCAAAATGGGAGCAAGATCCCATTGATGAAGACATAAAATAAATTAACCTAAGGCTTATAGAAGCCACACTTCAAACAAACAAGAGAAATGACGTGGCTCACAACCAGCCGAGACTAGAGACCAATCAGCCAAGCCAAGACAAGGGAATAGATCAAAGCCAACAGTATATCAGCCAAAACAAAACCGTAGGACAGCTGCTCAACTCCTATGACGAGCATGCAGCCCAACTATGCAGAGAAGCTGCCATCTAATCATGCCAGAGCAATCCTGTAGGACAGCTGTTTAACTTCCATGACTTGCATGAAGCCCAGCCATGTAGAGACACCACCGTATACTGGAGCCTACAGTAAGCTAGTCGGGTGCACAAAAAGGTAGCCATGCAGAGATTTGAAGGACGAAGCAATTTCAGCCATCCATGAGGAGACAGTTACCAGCCATGCAATTAAAACATGCTTATCCTGGCAGAGACGTAGAAGACCTTCCTTGCAGTTATAAAGCCAGCCTAGTGAGAAACCATTAATACAGCAGTAGCAGCCAGGCACAAGTGGCAATAGCTCAACCAAGCACAGATATAATGAATAGGGAAATGCAAACAGATGTCTAAAGATCAGCCAAGAGAATAGAACCGGTGTCTAAAGAACAGATGTCTAATGAACCGGTGTCAATAACAGACTGAGAGCTCTTTCTTTTTTTTTTGATCAAAATGTAAGTGTATAGAAAGATCAAAAA
>SRLM01001987.1:0-15420 GCA_015708895.1 Populus ilicifolia | reverse complement strand
AATGATGGAGGAAATGGACCCATGAAATCTATACCCCAATAGTCGAAGATCTCAATGACAAGAATAGGATTTAAAGGCATCATGTGATGTTTTGAAATTGATCCCAACTTTTGACAATTTTCACAAGATTTGCAGAATGCATCTGAGTCTTTGAACATGGTGGGCCAATAGAATCCACTTTGTAAGATTTTTGCAGTTGTCTTTCTTGATGAGAAATGGCCCCCACATGCCCCAGAATGACAAAATTTAATGACACTACTGTTGCGATGTCGCGGTCGCACAAATTAATTACCCTAGCTTAAAACACACAAGATAGTATAGAGCAAGCAAGGGATCGATCCCACGAGGAAGATTTAGTTCAGATTTTTATGCTATACGTTATGCAATTGGGGGGGTTTTGATTTGTGATAATCTAAAATATGGAAGAAATTAAAATAGGGAACACAATCAATTAAAACTGAAATTTATCAAGAAAACAAACCTTGGTCACAAGCACACATCCACCTACAGAAATCAGAACTGATCCTTGAAACGAAACTCCAGTTTATATTTTGAATTTTTATCTTTTCTTAACTTTGGTTAATTAACGGATCCGCCGTATAACTAGCCCTAACCAATAAATAATCACAGTGTCTGCACTAATGATTTAATCTAATGGCAGCCTTAAGATCTAGATAAATTCATTAATCTTAACAACCAAGTTGTCTGCTTGTGTTGCTTTGATCGAATGTTTTCCCTAAGTTTAATAACGTAGTTCCGCCACAATTATCAAGCTTAGTTGCTTCACAAGTTTATATACCCTAACTCCGGTTTTGATATCAAACTTAGCAATAGATTGTTCACAATAATAACTTAGAGTCCGTTCTAGCAATTATCAACAACAATCATAGAAAATATGCATAAGAAAACATTCACACTCATTCATAATACAAACTGAAAATAAATGGAAGAATAAATCTCACAGTTCTTGAAATCTAAAAGTTTTTGCGTCCTTGCAACCAAGAAAAGAGCTTAGCCTTGCATATCTATTGAACAACTACTCCTAAAGATAAAAGAAAGCATTATTTCTAGTATGTAGAGAGGAGAGTTTGTGTTTCTTCACTTCTAGTTGCTACCACCTTTCTTTGGTTCTATTGCATTCCCCTCCTCTCCTTTCTTGGCTCTCTTGGTGTCTATATATAGGCTTCAATGGCAGCTTCTCTTGCTTCTTTATCAATAATGGTGGCTACCAAACTTGCCAAACTTGCCAAACTTTGACATTAGTAGTCACCACAAACAATCCACCATTGCAGCCTCCTTCTTTGACAATGGCAGCATTCCAACTTGCAGCTGGTTTGTGGTTGGTGATTTGAGGTTGGTGGATTGAGGTTGGTGGCTACTGACACGACGAAAAGATTGATGTCTTCTCCCAAGTGTAGGAGTGTCGAAGTAATAAATAACCCGGCAAGACCGGGGTCGAACCATAGGGAGGTTATTGTACAAATTATAAATAACAACAACAACAACAACAACAACAACAACAATAATAATAATAATAATAATAATAATAATAATAATAATAAAGAAAGAGAAGAAGATGATGATGATGATGAGAACTTGGAGATAGAGTATTAAAGTAAAGATTAAACAATGATAATAACAAATGTCAAGGTTAGAGGTTCCACTAATGGTATGTCAAACAAGTATAGTATATACTTTTATTGTTCAATTGGAATCCACACATAAAGGAGGTTCCATATTATAGATTGTTAACATGATTACATTAGTCATCTTATTCAATTAATGCTAATACTTGTAAATTTCGTCAAGCATTCATGATTATAACTTATGTTAACAACAAATCAAGTTCCTTTCATAGCTCAGGTGTCGGTTATACCATACAGTATGGGCTATGAAAGTGCCAAGCATTTGTTGTACCAATTGTTATACAACATAAATCAAGATTAATCATTTAACAAGCAAAGTATTAAAGAGTGAACAAGATAACAAATATAAAACATGTTAGTATTAAACATTAAAGTCCATATTAAGTTTATACCATACTTATTCTTACACCATTAGTGTAACCTTTTCACCTTGACATAATTAATTTAGCTAGACATAATGGAAGAAAGAAAAATAGATAAACAAAAAAAGAACATAAAAGTAAACTAAAGAAAGGAAAGGAAATGAAAGGCATAAACTTGATATTAATGAAAACAAAGCATAAAGAATACAAAGAGAGAAAAGAAGAGCATGATCTTGATCTGGACACCAAGATGCCTAAATGCATGGCAAATGCCTCCTTTTATAGGCCAAAATTGGGAACTATTGATTTGATGACTAATTGATGAGTAGATGACCAACCCTTGACTTGGTGACAATCCTTATCTTTTCTTGTCTGCCCAAAACGTCATTTATGACGTCAAAATTAGAGCCACTTGAAAACATGAAAGTTCTAGGCAATTGTCTCAGCTTTCTTGTGTAAGAAATTCAGCTCATTTCGACTTCTAGAACTCTAGATATGGCCAAAATACTGAACAGTACTCGGGCTGGAGGACAGATTTGGGCTTCATTGTTGTTGCAATAATTTGGACATGAAATGTCCTTTTTAGATCTTGGGCTCCATATGAAAGTTGTAGGCCTATGTCTTACCTTTCCATCCATATAAAGTAGACCTAAATCTGAGAGCTATAGCTCCAGATATGACCCAATTACCGAACAGTGTTCCGGTTTGGATTGCACCGACATCTCTTTTCTAAGTTTGATCATCTCTTTGCCTTTGCAATTGAAGTTCTTAAAGTCATCAATCAATCCTTTCATTTATGTGATAGGCCTGCATTTAAAATGGACATTTACCACAAATTAAAGGTATCTTATATTATTAGATAGATTATTATAAAACGTACTTTAGTTAAGGAGTTATTGATACTTTAAGTGCAAAATAATGATATAAAACCATGATAAAAATGCACTTTTGAGTACTAATCAGCTACTTTTCTTGACCTTCTAGATTGGTTTACTAGAGGGGCTAAATTGCTGAAATTATAACTTGGATGATAGTTTACAAGCTTCGAAACATAATTTGGATTCATTTCTTCACGAAACCTGATTGCTGGCAGAATTCAGTTGTCATCTTTGGAAAATCATATCACCCTCATCTGAGTTTCTAGACCTTTGAATCAGGAATCCAACAAAATTGAGTTTGCATCAATTGGACTTCTATAGCTCCAGATATGGAATTTTGAATGGACAAAGGTCAACAGTGGCAGAATACGAGATTTGACTTTGAAGGATGTGATTTCCATGATCTTCCTCTTCTTATTTTTCTTGCATTACATTTCCAGAAAGTTATGGATGTTAGCTTTTTAAAGCAACTAGAATCACTTCATTTTGATCTCTAGAACTCACGCTCTGCACAAAACATTGACTGAACGTCAAATCTACCAAGTATCTCCAATTTACTCCTTTTTGCTTTTTTCATCCAAATGTGCCTTCAAAACATAAAACAAAGAATATCAAGGCATTTTACATATAAAACATGGACAACATATTAGGTAAATGTGGGTGAAACTATCGAATAATATGGTTACATCAAATACCCCCACACTTAGCTCTTTCTCGTCCTTGAGAAAGGATAAATAAAATTAAATTGAAAATAACCATGATCAATCTCTTAATCTCCCATCAATGTCCAAGAGTACAAGCATTATAAATAAGAATATAATAAAAAAGGATAAAATAAATAATTTTTTATGAATTTGTTTACATGCAAACTTCAAAATTCAATCAATCGTCGGGATTTAAATGAAATCTATGCCATGCCAAAGTGATAGGTCCTCTCATTGATATACACTCCAACACTCATGTGTTTAGGGTTTATGTGTTTAAATCTCTCAAATTCAATCAAATAGTATGTTCTACCATAAGCTTGCTTTTCAATCTCATCTCTATTACTAATATATTACAAACAATGCATGAATCAAAAGGTCTTATTTTCCGGTTGTAATGGGGCTAAGGTTAAGGTGAGGTAAAAGAGAGTAAAAGAAAAGGTTCAAATCAAAGAAAGTAGAGCATTCTGAAAAATGATATTTCAAACAAGATATTCCATCAAAGCACATAAATGTTTCATCTTTAATCACCAATGCTTAACTTCTTTAGATTTCAAGCTTTTGCAACATAAAATCTTAAGAACATAAATGAACTTTTTTGTCTTTTTTTTTTTTTAATTTTTTGATTTTTTTTTAATTTTTTTTTTGCCCATCTTTTCATCAAGCATCACTTCTTTTTTCTTTTCATAATTTCCAACCATAATTCCATGAAATATCACAAGTACATGCTCTACTAATCCTTGGCCAGGGGAAAAGGAAAACATATATAAAGTTAAGGCTTATACATGGATAAAGCAAAGAAAAGATAAACAAGCTCAAAAGGGGCTCACTAAGGATAATATGCTTTAGGTTGACTTTTTGGTTTAAGTGCTTTAAAATTCCTATTGCCTTTATCATTTTCATGTATATTTGTAATGGAATATAATCTCAATAAGATATGAAGCAAGTTCTAGAGATACATATCATTGAAAGAATGCACACTCAAAGAATACAATGTTGAAGGCTCAAAAACTTGCAGTGGTATAACACTATAAAATTAACATGGCATATTCTCAAAGTCAATCCCTAAACCAATTAAACCTTAAAATTTGCATGCATACTCTTTCATTTGATTTATATCTTCATCTATCTCAATTAATTCTTATACATAATACTCATATTCTCAAAAACCAATGGGAGTTAAAAAGATCAAACACAATTTTTTTTTTTTAAGAACAACAAAGAAAACTAAAATAAGAAAATAAAAATTCTCCCAATACCCCCACACTTAAAATTCTCCCAAACACAACATTGTCCTCAATGTTGAAATAAAAGCAAATGAACATAAGAGAATGACAAAAAATAACTTAAAATACAAAAAAAAAATAAAAGATAAGGAAAAAGAGAGCAAATCTGATTTTTCTTTTTGNACTTCTTTCATATTAGGATTTAGCCTTCGTTGCATTTCTCTAAAGGGTTTAGCATTTTCCTCCAAATAAATTCTGTGTGTACAAATCAAAGGACTAATTCGTTTTATATCAGCTATGGTCCATCCCAATGCATTTTTGTGCTTTTTCAGAGTTTGTAATAACTTACCTTCTTGATGTATATTAAGTTTGGAAGAGAGTATAACCGGAAAAGTTTCATTTTCTCCCAAAAAAGAGTATTTGAGATTGGATGGCAACGGCTTCAAATCAGGTTTGGGTGGTTGAACACTTGAAGGTATGGATTTAATTGATCGTGGTGGCAATTCCTCAATTTGTGGCCTCCAATTACTTGTCTTTGATTCTTCCTGAAAATAAATCATTTGCAAATCATCAGATTCATCAATCTCAATTTCACTAGAAGTGGTTGGAAATTGATCATGAATTAATTTTTCAGTAAAGTCCACTTCCTGTAAATCATTATCATCTCTAGGTTGCTTGCAAATGTTGAAAATATTCATTTCCAATGTCATGTTTCCAAATGATAGCTTCATCAGTCCATTTCTACAATTAATCAATGTGTTAGAAGTTGCAAGAAATGGACGTCCTAAAATAACAGGAAATGAATTACATGCCTCAACAGGTTGTGTGTCCAAGACAACAAAATCCACAGGATAAATGAATTGATCGACTTGTACTAACACATCTTCAATTATTCCTCTAGGCACTTTTATAGATCTATCAGTAAAGTTAAATCTGAGATCTACAGTTCAGAAATGACCTAATTACCAAACAGTATTCCGGTTTAGACTGCACCGACATCTCTTTTCTGAGTTTGGCCATCTCTTTATTCTTTCAATTTCAGTTCTTAAATTCATCAATTAATCCTTTCATTTATGGGATAGGCCTGCATTTAAAATAAACATTTATCATAAATTAAATATATCTTATATTATTAGATGTATTATTATAAAACATGTTTTAGTTAAGGAGTTATTGATACTTCAAGTGCAGAATGATGATATAAAACCTTGATAAAAATAGACTTTTAAGTATTAATTACACCCCCCCTAACCAGCTTATTACTAGTCTCTAGTAATCAAAGTGTTAAAATAGAAAAATACTTTGCAAATTCCATAAAGAAAGGTAGTCATCATTTAACTTCCATTAATCTATCCAGGTAAACAAACTCTCATTAAATTTATATATCTACTCAATACCTCTTAATAAGATATTAATAAACCTTTCTTTTATGCTTAATATATCAACACGTAATTATAGGGCTTTTCATGGAAAAAAACAAAATTTTTGTTCTAATGTTTAAGGTTAACTTCATTGGGTTAGGATTATTATTTTTGCCTTTTTTTTCTCTTTTTTTAATATATACACATATAACTTAAAACATCATGCATCTTTAACCCATGTAACAAGCTTTCGGCTAATGACTCCTAGACCAGTTGGTATTACGGCATTAGGTGTTGAGACACCCCTATGAGCTTAGTAACTCAGGTCGCAGATACTGATATATAGATAGTACAATATTTGATTTCCTTAAGCTTTTCTCCTTAATCCATGTAACAAGTATTGGGCCAATAGCTCCCAAGTCAATTGACTTTAGGGTATTAGGTGTTAAAACACCCCTTCGGACTTAATTGCTTAGGTTATGGAGGCTACGAAACCAAACTTATCTACTTTTTTATTATTATCATTTTATCTTTTTTTTGGTTTTTGTTTTTTTTTGTTTTTTTATTATATATTATCCATTTCTCTTAGTTATTACCTTTAACAAAAAAAAACATAAATAATATAATAATCCAATATACAACCCACAATCATATGTTTAAAGTGTGTGTGTGTAAATTAAGGTTTAAGAATACATGTTAAATAAATATATGAACAGAATTAAATGATAATAATGCGAGAGTTTGTAAATCTGGATATTTCAAGAAGTATTATGATAGACCTTGTTACGAATGATTACTAAGATGCATCTCAAGAGTCATAAAAGTTCTCTTTACTCTGCCATCATAGTAACAATCATTTTGCACATGCTTTATGAAATAAAAAACACAGTTAGTTTTTTTTAGATACTACACTCTCCCCCCAACTAAAACGAGATATTATCCTCAATGTGTAAAGGTAGAAAGATAAAGTATAGAAGATATCACCTTAAATAACAAACACTGACAAACTTGAAACACACTGAAACAAATATAAGAAACAACAAAACACAATAATAAAACCAAAAGACACAAAGATTCACAAATGAAGGCTTAAATCCAATCTATGCTTTTTATAGCTTTCCTTAGTTGATCAATTTATGTGATTTATGGAAGGATCAATTATTGGAATGAAAGATTGTAGTTGGTCAATCAATTGTTCAGAAGTAGTAGTAGAAATTATGATTTGTCGTGCAGAAGATGTTAGAAATTCCTGTTCCACAACATGATCAAGAAAAGACAACAACTTATCATAATAACATTAACCTTTAACAAACCTATGAGTTTATGGTGAATGTGCAGTTGGATCCAAGAGGAAATATGAAAGATCTCTTCTAACATGCCTAGACCACTTGGGAAGGCAATAAAGGCATCAACATGGTTAAACATTGCATTCATTCGAGTAGACAATGTGGAGACCTGTAATTCTTCTCCAATTGTTTTTCTAATGATGTCCCCTTGTGCCAAAGCTTCGGGGACAACTCTTAAAACTTGACTACCCCCTAAAAATACAACTATTAACACACCTCTCATTAACCCAGGACTGCCTCCCCATACACTAAATGAATCTTTCTCTTAGCTAGCACTTGACCAAGATGATTTGCTGATTCTAAAAACTCATTTTCTTTCCCAGGACTATATCCACCAAAAACACAAATATTTCTTATATGATGACTTGAGGAACTTAATGAATTGTATTTTATCTTCACCATTTATAGATACCATTCCTATTGTGCATTACAAGTCCATCTAGCACATCGATGATAGACTTTCAATCATTTTGCATGACGTTTCTTTGCAAAAGTGCTTTTACTTGTTCCACGCATGTGTGAAATGAAGGAATTAGAGGACTCACCTGATAATCAAAACTTTGCTTTAATCAACCAGCGAATATCTTCAGGAATTCCATGATTCATAAACAACCTCAATCTTATACATCTAGGATGGTAAATTTTTGTAATCGCATTATGAGACAGAGTGGCAAAATACTTATTCAATTTTTCAAGATTAGTATCCATTGTCAAATGAGAATTGAAAGAGAGATTCAAAGAATTTCACAAATATATACGCAGATATAAGTTATTATAGGAAACTGAAAGAACCAACTTAAGTCACGGATTATCATTATCCGCCATTTGAACGGGTTGAGAGAAATTAGCAAAAATTACTAAAAAAAAACACAAAAATAATATGAGAAAAAATCAATCTATATATATAGGATCACCCAATTCAATAAAGTCATGTTCAACTGAAAAATTGTCAAATAAACTTTTAGACAATGTCCATTTACCTTAAAAACATTGTCATTCTTTAGATTCTTGATATTGTAGGCCCCATATGGATACACATGTTTCACAATAAAAGGACCGCTCTATCTTAATCTTAATTTTCTGGGAAATAAATGCAGTCGAGAATTATAAAGCAAGACTTTTTGACCAATATTGAATGTTTTTCCCAGTATTTTCTTATCATGAAACTTTTTAATTCTTGCTTTATGAATTCTTGAAATTTCATATGCATCATTTCTTATTTCCTCAAGCTCATTTATTTGTAATTTTTGCAGTTGATTAGCATCATCCAAATTTGAATTGAAAGCTTTAATAGCCCAATAAGCTTTTTATTCAAGTTTCACGAGCAAGCGACAAGGTTTTCCATAGACTAGTCTATAAGGTAACATACCTAATGATAGTTTATAAGCAATTCGATAAGCCCAAAGTGCATCATTAAGTCTTAAAGATCAATCTTTCCTATTAGGGTTCACTGTTTTCTCTAAAATATGTTTGATCTCCCTATTAGCAAGCTCTACTTGTCCACTTGTTTGAGGGTGATAAGGGATGGCAACTTTATGAGTGATTTCATATTTCTTCATTAAAGAATCAAATGACTTGTTGCAGAAATGTGTTCCAACATCACTTATTATGGCTCGAAGGACTCCGAATCGAGTCAAAATATTTTCTTTCAAAAACTTTATCATTTTTTTATGATCATTGTTTCGACTTGGAATTGCCTCTATCTATTTTAAAACATAATTTACTGCCACTAATATGTATAAGAAACTAAATGATAGAGGGAATGGACCCATGAAATCTATACTCCAACAGTCAAAGATCTCAATGACAAGAATAGGATTTAAAGGCATCAAGTGACGTTTCGAAATAAATCCTAACTTTTGACAATTCTCACAAGTCTTGTAGAATGCATGTGAGTCCTTGAACATGGTGAGCCAGTAAAATCCACTTTGTAAAATTTGTACAGTTGTCTTTCTTGATGAGAAATGGCCCTCATATGCCTCAAAATGACAAAATTTAATGACACTACTTACCTCATTATCAGGAATGGATCTTTGAAATATTTGATCAGGACAATATCTGAATAAATAAGGGTCATCCTAATAAAAGTTCTTCATTTCATTCAAGAACTTTCTTTTATCTTGGGTATTCCAATGAATTGGCAATTAACCTGAAATGAGAAAATTAACAATATTAGCAAACTAAGGCATTATAGAGACGAAAAGTAAAGATTCATCGGGAAAGTAGTCATCAATTGGTGTGATGTCAGTTTTTAAATCTGTTGTCACTCTTGACAAGTGATTTGCAAGAACATTTTCGCTGCCTTTTTTATCTTTGATTATGATATCAAATTCTTGAAGTAACAAAATCCATCACACCAATCTAGCCTTAAAATCTTTCTTAGAAAGAAGATATTTCAATGCTGCATGATCACTAAAAACAATAGCAGGTGAGCCAACAAGATAAGACCTTAATTTTTCTCATGCAAATACTACTACAAGTAATTCTTTTTCAATGGTGGTATAATTCATTTGAGCACTATTTAAAGTTTTACTTGCATAATAAATCATATAAGGTTTCTTATCTTTTTTTTTGTCCCAAACAGCACCTAGGGCATAATCACTAGCATCACACATTATTTTAAAAGGTAATGACCAATCAGGAGGTTGAATGACAAGAGCACAAGTAAGCAAGTTTTTAAGTTTAACAAAGGCTTCTTCACAATGTTCAGTCCGTTCAAAAATAGTATCCTTTGTTAGAAGGTTACTTAAAGACTTAAATATTACACTAAAATCTTTAATGAACCTACTATAAAAACCAGCATGTCCTAGGAATGATCTAACATCTTTAATAGATTTTGGTGTTGGCAAGTTTGTAATTAACTCGATTTTAGATTTATCAACCTCAATTCCTTTTGATGAAACATTGTGACCAAGTACAATGTTGTTTGTTACCATAAAGTGATATTTTCCCAATTCAACACAAGATTCTTCTCTTCACACCTGGTCAAAACCTTTTCTACGTTAGTCAAACAATCATCAAATGAATCGCCAAAAACAGAAAAATCATACATAAAAATCTTAAGAAAATGTTCAACCATATCACTAAATATACTAAGCATGCATCTTTTAAACATGGTTGGTGTATTACATAATCCAAAAGGCATCTTTCGATATGCAAAAGTACCAAATGGACATGTGAAAGTAGTCTTCTCTTAATCTTGCTATCAGAAATAGAACAAATGATCTCATTATCTAAATGCTTAATGACTTCATTTTTCACTATTTCTTTCATATTAGGATTTAGCCTTCATTGCATTTTCCTAGAGGGTTTAGCATTTTCCTCCAAATAAATTCTATGTGTACAGATCAAAAGACTAATTCCTTTTATGTCAGCTATGGTCCATCCTAATGTTTTTTTATGCATTTTCAAAGTTTGTAATAACTTACCTTCTTGATATGCATTATGTTTGGAAGAGATTATTACTGGAAAAGGTTTATTTTCTCCCAAAAATGACTATTTGAAATTGGATGGCAATGGCTTCAAATCAGGTTTGGGTGGTTGAACACTTAAAGGTATGGACTTAATTAATCGCGGTGGCAATTCCTCAATTTACAGCCTCCAATTACTTATCTTTGATTCTTCCTGAACATAAATCATTTGCAAATCATCAGATTCATCAATCTCAATTTCACTGGAAGTGGTTGGAAATTGATAACGAATTAATTTTTTAGTAAAGTCCACTTCTTGTAAATCATTATCATCTCGAGGTAGCTTGCAAATATTGAAAATATTCATCTCCAATGTCATGTTTCCAAATGATAGCTTCATCAATCCATTCCTACAATTAATCAATGCATTACAAGTTGCAAGAAACGGACATCCTAAAATAACAGGAAATGAATTACATACTTCAGCAGGTTATGTGTTCAAGACAAGAAAATTCACAGGATAAATGAATTTATCGACTTGTACTAACACATCTTCAACTATTCCTCTAAGCACTTTTACAGATCTATCGACAAGTAAAAGAGTTATAGAAGTTGGTTTTAACTCACCTAAATTGAAACTTTGAAAAACTAAATATGGAAGTAAATTCACACTAGCACCAAGATCAAGTAAGGCTCTTTCAATTTTATGGTCTCTAATAAAGTAAGAAATGTAGGACAACCAAGGTCTTTATATTTCAAACATTATTGTTCTAAAAAATAACATTTACTTGTTCGGCTAAAAAAGCTTTTTTTTTTCACATTCAGTTTCTCTTCATAGTGCATAGATCTTTCAAAAATTTAGCAAAGGAAGGAACCTGTTTAATAGCATTTAACAAAGGTATATTGATTCTTACCTGTTTGAAAGTTTCTAAGATTTCAGAGTTGTGAATGATTTTTCTTTCTTTGGTCATTGCATGAGGAAATGAAAGCGCTGATAGGGAATCGGTCTTGGCAATTTTCAAATTCAACCTCTTCTTTACCCTTAAAGATTGACTCATCATCTTTCTCATAAGGTTCAAGAGAGGGTTTTTCAATAACCTTACCACTGCGAAGAGTAGTGACTATTTTGACTTGATACATATGTTAGTTTCTGGAACTACTTGCATTTGCATTGTATTGTCCCTTGAGATTTTGTTGTCGTTGAAATGAAAACTTACCTTTCTCTTGGAAAATGAGAGCAGATGTTAATTTTGCAAGAGTATCTTTAAAATTTGACATGTTTTGAGCAAGTTGAGTATTGATTGTCTTTTGCTTTTTAATGAATACATACAATATTTCCTCAAGATTTCTTTTAGAAGGTGGAGCATAAGGAGGTGCATATCCATGAGAATTTTGGAAATTATGGTGTGCTTGAAATGGTGATTGTGAAGTTTGTTCATTGTTGTTATCACTCTTCCAACTGATATTTGGGTGATTTCTCCAACCAGGGTTGTATATTTGTAAGTATGGGTTGTGGTTGGCCCTTTGGTAAGTGTTTAAAGCATGAGCTTGTTCATGGAGACATTCCTTAAAAGAAGGCAAGGTTGGACACTTATTGGTTGAGTGTTCATTTGTTTCACATATTTGACATACAATGTTTTTAATAGATTTTAATTGACCACTCTTTTTCAACTCTAGTGCCTCAACTTTTCTAGCTAAAGATGCAAATTTGGCTTGAAGGTCATGATATTCCTTAAGGTTGTACATACCTCCACTAGATGTATGAGGTTGAGTTTTACTTGGTACCTCATAAGTACTCGCAGTGTCCTAATTTTGAGTATTTTCAGCGAACAAGTCTAAGTACTCCATTGCTTCATCAGGATCTTTATCTTTAAAAGTTTCATTGCATATCAATTCAGCCATTTGCCTATCTCTAGATGTTAACCCTTCATAGAAATGTGAAACCAATCTCCATGTTTCAAAACCATGATGAGGGCAAGTACTAAGCAAGTTTCGATACCTATCCCAACATTGGTAAAATGTTTCTCCTGGTTTTTGAGTGAAAGTGGTGATTTGTCTTTTGAAAGAGTTTGTTCTATGAGATGGGAAAAAAAATTTAAAAAACTGTTGTTGCATTTCATCCCAAGCACGAATGGATCCTAGTCATAACTTTTATAGCCATGTTTTAGCTTTATCTTTTAATGAAAAAGGAAAAAGCTTTAATCTAATGGTGTTTATGCTACATTTTAAATTATTATATATGTTGCAGACCTACTCAAATTCCCTTAAATGCAAGTATGGATTTTCCAACTCTAAGTCATGAAAAGAAGGTAAAAGTTGAATAATGTTTGGTTTAAAATTAAAATGAGATGCATGAGGAGGAAAAACTATGCATGATGGTGCACTTGTTCTTATAGGATTCATGTGGTCTCTAAGTGTTCTAGCACGGTTATTCTTATTATAAAGTGATTGATTATCTTCTTTAGCCATCTTTTCTGAAAATGATGAGGATACCTTACAAAGTCTACCACTTGATGTACGTGACCACACTCTCATGCACGTGTAGGAATAGAATAAAAGAAAAAAAAACAAAAGAAGAAGAAATAAGAGACAAGAAACAAAGTTATATACAAGAAAAGTGAAAAAAGAAAATAAAATAACTATTATAATTTATACAACTTACCTCCCCGACAACAATGCCAAAAACTTGACATAACTAAAAGATTGATGTTTTCTCCTAAGTATAGGAGTGTCGAAGTAATAAATAACCCGGCAAGACTAGGGTTAAACCACGGAGAGGTTAATGGTACAAATTATACAAAACAATTATTATAAACAACAACAATAATAACAATTACAACAACAATAATAGTGGTAGCAATAATAATACTAGTAGTAGTAGTAGTAGTAGTAAAGAAAAAGAAGGAGAAGAAGAAGAAGAAAATGAGAACTTTGAGATGGAATATTAATGTAAGAATTAAAAAAATGATAATAACAAATGTCAAGGTTAGAGGATCCACTAATAGTATGTCAAACAAGTATAATATAAACTCTTATTATTCAATTGGAAACCACACACAAAGGAGGTTCCAATCAAATTATAGATTATTAATATGATTACATTAGTCATCTTATTTAATTAATGCTAATACTTGTAAATTTCATCAAGCATTCATGATTATAACTTATGTTAACAACAAATCAAGTTCCTTTCATAGCTCAGGTGTCGATTATACCATATAGTATGAACTATGAAAGTGCCAAGCATTTGTTGTACCAAGTGTTATACAACATAAATCAAGATTAGTCATTTAACAAGCAGAGTATTAAAGAGTGAACAAGATAACAAATATAAAACATGTTAGTATCAAGCATTAAAGTCCATATTAAGTTTACACTATACTTATTCTTACACCATTAGAGTAACCTTTTCACCTTGACATAATAAACTTAGCTAGACATAATGAAAGAAAGAAAAACAAATAAACAAAATAAGAATATAAATAAGATGAAAGTTAACTAAGCAAATGAAAGGAAATGAAAGGTATAAACTTAATATTAATGAAAGCAAAGCACAAACATTACAAAAAATACAAAGAGAAAAAGCAAGAGCATGATCTTGATCTGGAAACCAAGATGCCTAAATGCATGACAAATGCCTCCTTTTATAGGCCAAAATTGGGAACTATTGATTTGATGACTAATTGATGAGTAGATGGCCAACCCTTGACTTGTTGACAATCCTTATCTTCTCTTTTCTACCCAAAACATCATTGATAACTTCAAAATTGGAGCCTCTTGAAAACACAAAAGTTGTAGAAAATTGTCTTAGCTTTCTTGTGCAAAAAATTCAGATTATTTTGACTTCTAAAACTCTAGATATGGGTCAACGAATAGTTCTCAATTTTTTGCCTACGAAAGGATTGTCACCAAGTCAAGAGTTGGTCACGCACTCATTAATTAGTCATCAAATTAATAGTTCTCAATTTTGGCCTATAAAAGGAGACATTTGCCATTCATTTAGGCATCTTGCTCTTCAGATCAAGATCATGCTCTTGCTTTCTCTCTTTATATGCTTTGTAATGTTTATGCTTTGCTTTTATTAATATCAAGTTTATACCTTTCATTTCCTTTCATTTGCTTAGTTAACTTTCATCTTATTTATGCTTTTATTTTGTTTTTTTTTCTTTCATTATGTCTAGCTAAGTTTATTATGTTAAGGTGAAAAGGTTACACTAATGGCGTAAGAATAAGTATAGTATAAACTTAATATGGAAACTAATGTTTGATACTAATATGTTTTATATTTATTATCTTGTTCACTCTTTAATACTTTGCTTCTTGACACGTCGAAAAGATTGATGTCTTCTTCCAAGTGCAAGAGTATAGAAGTAATAAATAACCCGGTAAGATCGAGGTCGAACTACAGGGAGGTTAATTGTACAAATTATAAATAATAATAACAAGAATGATTAGTACTCAAAAGTGCATTTTTATCATGGTTTTAT
>SRLM01001986.1:27049-38482 GCA_015708895.1 Populus ilicifolia | reverse complement strand
GGCAGGTCCCGTAGATTTATGATAGCCTTTCATTAGTTTCTGAGACAAAAGAATGTTGTCGCTGATTCTCCGTCCAGAGATAAAAGCAGTCTGAAATGGACCTACTAAGGATGGCAAAACAGCTGTGATTCTCCCGGCTAAAATCTTAGCGATGCATTTGCACACGGTATTGCAGCAAGATATAGGACGAAAATCTGTCAACCTCATAGGATTGGCAACTTTAGGAATAAGGGAAATGGATGTAGCATTCATTTCTTTAAGCATTCTCCGAGTCTGAAAGAAGGAGCTAACAGCATTGATTACATCCTCCCCAACTATATGCCACATTCTTTTGAAAAAACCTGCGTTAAATCCATCCGGACCAGGGGCTTTGTTGTTCTTCAAACTAAACATAGCATGCTTAATCTCCTCCCTTGTTACATCTTGTGCTAATACATGTTGTTGCGTCGAAGACAGTTTCATGTTAATTGTCGATTCCATATCTTCCTCATTCAGAACCCTAGGCATCTGATCCACTCTTAACACACGCTGGAAGTACGCAACTACTTCTGATTTAAGTGCCTCATGTCCTTCGATAACCTCTTCATCCTCCTTTGTAAGTGAAAGAAGTTTATTTCTATGCTGTCTTCCATTTACTGATTTGTGAAAGTAGCCAGTATTATGATCCCCCAAGCTAAGCCACTGTATCCTTGACTTTTGTTTGAAAAAACTCTCTTCAGCCTTGACGATAGAAGCGTAGTTACGTACCGCATCCCTTTCTCGCTTGCACAAAGTTGGATTCCCATGTGCTGTATGTAGAGCCTGTTGAGCCTTATCCATTTCATCTTTCACATCTTTGACTCTATCTAAAATGTTGGAGAAGTGAGTCATATTGAAAAGTTTCAATTCCCGTTTTAGTTTTCTTAGCTTGCATCACAGCTGATACTAAACAGACCAAATTCAACATGACAGAAATCAAGCCCAAAAATTGGACTTTGACAAAGTAACCAAACATGTTAAACTAGCACACATTTTCTGACTTTAATTAAAACATAAACAAACCAAATTTAAAATGGCTATAACTTCTTGCATAAACGTCTAATGCAATCATGGTTGGATAATTTGGAAAGATCATGTTCTCAACTTGAAATCCACCTAGATTAGTCTTGTCTTCACATGCAGTGGATGACATCAAATTCGGGTTCAAATTCATCTATTGTTCTGACGTAAACAGTATCAATTTTCTTAACTTATTTGCATTATCAACCCAAATTCAAGTAGCCCAGCATCAAAAGAACCATTAAGGGCTCTTCCCATCTTTAAGCTCCCATTGTAGGCAAATAAGCACCCTAGAATCAATTTGAAATTGATTGCTAATTTTTAACTCTGACGCAGCTTCAATCATTCCAATTTGACTCGTCAAGGTCCTTTGTAGTTGTTTTTGTTCTCGCTCTTGTCATTGGACCATCTGAATCCTCCTGCATATTCGATTTACCTTTACGAGATTGATTATCATTCCCATGATGAACATCAAATCAGATCTATGATTTTCACTAAGAAGTAGATGATCCTAAATATAAGGAGACTTATTTTAACACTAACAATCTTGAATCTCCTATTCCTAATGTGGCTGTTTCATTAATGCAGGAATTTGATGATGTATTCCCTGAATACATCCTTACTAAATTACCACCATTAAAGGGGATTGAACATCAAATTGATTTTGTGCTCGGAGCTTCGCTTCCTAAATATTCAACCTATAGAAGCAACCCCAAGAAGATGAAGGAGTTTTAAAGGCAAGTACATGAGTTTATGATGAAGAGGGTACATTCATGCGAGTATATGTCCTTGTGCCTAAAAAGGATGGAACATTGAGCATGTGTGGTGATTGTCATGTTATGTCAATAACATTATAGTAAATGATGCGAACCTCGTGATCACATGGTCACGCAACCCACACGCAAAGACGTCAATTCCCGGAAAGCCATGTAAATCAGGTTTGATAGAAGTGTGACACACAAATAACTTGTACCTAGGCACCAGCACTATGGAAAACAGAAAACCCCCACCCAACGAATATTGATTCGCGAACAAGAAGTATAAGGATGACGCCATGAAGACAGTTGTTCTTCGATAAGTTGTTTTCAATTCATTAGAGAACCAAGGAAAGGAGATTATCCCACCAACACACAATAAGCGCAGCAAAGAAGTTTTATTGATCTGAGAAGTATAAGGATGACGCCACAAACACTGTTGTTCTTCGATAAGTCATTTTTCAGTCATTAGAGAACTATGAAAGGGAAATTATCTCACCAACAAACACACACAAAAAGTGCGACAAATAAGAAGTTTTATTAATCTGAATAGTCTTTTTTTTTTACATGTTTGGTTATGCCTCTATTTATAGTGATTCTAGACTTAAAGAAACCCTAATGGACCCCTCCTTAGGTGGACTTATATGTAGCCCACTTACAATTGACCCAAATAAGTAATAATAACCCAAAGACTAAGAAGAAAATAATAAAAATATGAAAATCCGAAAATTACTATACTAAATATGCTAGAATCAGATTTGTCACCATTAAGAAGTCCCAAATAGACTAGGAAATCTTATATGAAGGTGGAATGTATTCTCAAGTCTTTTTTTCTTTTGTAGCTCGGATGAATAAGGAATCCTTATAAGAAAAGGATTCTGAAATAATTTATTAATGCTTGCCACACTTGGAAACTATGTTGCAGCCCATCAAACATCCTTGTAGAATTAGTATATTTCCAAAATATCCTGCCAAGTCCTTTTAGGAAAAAAAATCCTAGCCAAATAGAAAGTCCTCAGGTCAAAAGGAAGTAAATAACAAAACTCATACAGCCTCAGTTGACCCGTATTGAGATGCCTTCCCAAACTCCGATTGACTTGAAATTTTAACCCAAGTTAACATAATATGTCAGGAGACTCCTCGTAAAATTTTAGCTCGATCCAACAGTCGGATTGACAATTACAACTGTTACCCTAAAACTGGATAGCTACACATTTTACATCAAAATCCAAATTTGACCTTGCTTGGATCCCATCTGATACCAAATGATGCAAATCTCGTGATCACATGGTCACGCAACCAGCACGCAAAGACACAAATTCGCGGAAAGCCATGTAAATCAGTTTTGATAGGAGTGTGACACAAGAATAACTTGTACCTACCACTCAAGCTATTGGCTGGCATCCCATTATATAAGCTATTCCTCCCAATTCTAATCCTCTGATAGGGCAAAAGGATGAGATTGTTTGGCTGGATTCACCAAATCGCAAATCCTCGATCAAAGTAGCTTGGGAACAACTAAGATTTCATCATCCGATGGTGGAATGGCATGACATTGTGTGGTTCAGGAATGCTATTCCAAGACATTCTTTTCTTCTATGGATGGCTATACAACAGAAACTCACAACTTAAGATAGACTTCATCGGTTTGGTATACATGGTCCCAATCAATGCTCACTCTGTCTCCGCAAGAGTGAAGATCACAACCACTTGTTCTTTGAATGTTCCTATACTAAAGCAATCTGGTGGTCTGTTTGTGATAGAGTCAATATTCCAAGAATGACAAAAGGATGGGATGAATGGATTCGATGGGCCACTGTCACTTGGCATGGCAAAAGTTTCGTCAATTTTTCTTGTAAACTCAGTTTCGCAGCTACAGTGTATCATATCTGGCAAGAACGGAATGCAAGGACCTTTACAGGAATCTCTAGAACTCATAATTTGGTTTTTGATCAAATCGAATGTATCATCCGTGATAAACTTGATTTGATGAGGAACGTTCTACCAACAGATGAAAATAAAAGGATCCAAAGGGCTTGGAGGGTCAATAACATAGATTCTTCATTTGATATTTACTTGGTCATATTTTTTTCCCTAATGAATTTAGTGAGGTCTGAGTTTTTGTTTGGTGGCTAGCCTGTAGCCATCTGTTGTTTTACATTTCTGTTCTCATTATAAATCTGGGGTATACCCCTTATACTCTTTGTACCCTTTTCTTTTAATACATATGTCAAATTACCCAAAAAAAAAGAAAAGAAAATTCACGTGAGGACAATGGTGAGAGAAAACCATTAGATTTGGTTAAACCTAAATTATTAATTAAACCGGTTGAGAGTGGAGGTAAAAATCGAGGAGTGAAGAAAGTAAGCTTGTGTGATGATAATAGTGTGGAAAAATTAAAGAAACAACCTAATTGTTATGCAAAAGGATCTCAAATCAGCTTTGTATTTTTCACTAATAAGCCAGTGATCTTACTTGTGTATAAGGAGGCTTATTTTAACACTAACGATCTTGATTCTGCTATTCCTAGTGTGGCTGTTTATTTGATGCAGGAGTTTGATGATGTATTCCCTGAAGACATCCCTAATGGATTACCACCATTAAGGGGGATTGAACATCAAATTGATCTTGTGCCCGAAGCTTCAATTCCTAACTGTCCAGCCTACAGAAGCAACCCTGAGGAGACGAAGGAGCTTCAAAGGCAAGTAGATGAGTTGATGATGAAGGGGTATATTTGTGAGAGTATGAGTCCTTGTGTTGTGCCAGTGCTACTTGTGCCTAAAAAGGATGGAACATGGAGGATGTGTGTCGATTGTCGTGCTGTCAATAACATAACGGTAAAATATCGACATCCTATTCCTACGCTTGATGGCATGTTAGTTGAGTTACATGGATCATGTATTTTCTCTAAAGTTGATTTAAAAAGTGGGTACCATCAAATTAGGATAAAAGAGGGTGATGAGTGGAAAACTGCATTTAAGACTAAGCATGGTTTATATGAGTGGCTAGTCATGTCGTTTGGACTTACAAATGCGCCTGGCACGTTTATGCGTTTAATGAATCATGTCTTGCGTGCATTTATAGGTAAGTTTATTGTTGTGTATTTTGTTGACATTTTGATCTATGCAATGACTCAGATGGCTCAATCTGGTCTACTTGGATCAGATGTAATCTGTTGCGAGGTAGGAATTTCTGGACAATCAGGACGCCACAGAATTGCTCTTGGGCATGGAGAAAGATTCTAAAGCTCAGATCCTTAGCATGGCCGAAGATGAAGTACATCATAAGGGATGGCAGGACAACTTCTCTATGGTTTGACAATTGGCATCCTAACAGCCCACTCGCAGATTCTTACAGCTATAGATTCATCTATGATTCAGGTATGGAAAAGAACGCGAAGGTCAATATGCTGATTCATAACTCAGAATGGAAAAGTACATCTTCCTCGTGATTTCCACATGCATTCTTCTTCGATTTGATCAAACAAGTTCTAGAATGTTGCCAGCCAATAGCTTGAGTGGTAGGAATTTTCCATTTTGAGTTATGAATCAGCACATTCACCTTCGCATTCTTTTCCATACTTGAATCATAGATGAATCTTGCGCCATAAGAATCTACAAGCAGGCTGTAAGGATGCCAATTGTCAAACCATAGAGAGGTTGTAATGCCATCTCCTATAATGTACTTCATCTTTGGCCATGCTAGGATTTGAGCTTTAGAATCTTTCTCCCGCCCAAGAGCAATTCTCTGGCGTCTTGATTATCCAAAAATTTCTACCTCACAACATATTAGATAGGATCCAAGTAGACAAGATTGAGCCATCCGAGTCATTGCACAAGTTCCAAATGTGTTTCAACAAAGCAATCTTGTTCCATTCGGTTATCCTTTTTATTTGTAGCCTCCCCTTCTTTTTTGGAAGGCATACCTGATCCCAATCCACTTTAGCCCTAGTAGTTCTGATATCTAAACATGACCAAAGAAAGGATTTCATAATTTGCTCCATATTTTTTATTACTTATCCAAGTAAGAGGGAAAGAGATGCCCAAAAGACCTGAATCGAAAATAAAACTGAATTAATCTACTCGTCCTGCATACAAGAGTGTTCTACAAGTCCAATGTCAAACTTTAGAGGTGATTCGATCCGCAAGGCCCTTACAATAAACAGCTTTTAGTTTGGATGAGATAAGAGGCACTCCCAAATATTTCATAGGGAGCTCTTTTTTTTTGGTAAGTTATTTCATAGGGAGCTCACCCTCTGTAAACCCAAGAATATGAATAATTTCTTCCCTATCTGCTGCATTTAACACAACGCTCAAGAAGATGTCACTTTTGTTTGGATTTGGATAAAGACCTAATAGATCTTGAAACTTTGTGAGCATAGTTTTGATCATACGAATTGAGTTTACATCCCCTTTGCTAAAAATCATCAAGTCTTCAGCAAAATAAAGATGAGAAATGTTGTCCTTCTTGCATCTCTAGTGGAACTTGAAGTTTTTGTTGGCACTCATCTTGCAGAATATCCCCGAAAGGATTTGCATACACAGAACAAACAAATATGGAGAAAGTGGATCACCTTGTCTCAGCCCTCTCCCTCCTTGAAAGTAACCTGCAAGCTCACCATTGATGTTGGTAGAGAATTGACATGATGTAACACAAACAATGATCCACTCAATGACTGTTCTAGGGAATCCTATTTTTGTTAATGTAGCATTAATAAAATCCCACCGAATCGAGTCATAAGCCTCATCAGATCTACTTTCATAGCACAACAGGGAGGTCCCATAGATTTATGATAGCTTTTCATGAGTTCTTGAGACAAAAGAATGTTGTCGCTGATTCTCCATCTAAAGATAAAAGCAATTTGATACAGACTGACTAAGGATGGCAAAATAGATTTGATTCTCCCATCTAGAATCTTAACGATGCATTTGTACACTGTATTGCAGCAAGATATAGGATGAAAATCTATCAACCTCATCCTTTTAGGAAAAGAATCCTAGCTAAATAAGAAGTCCACGAGTCAAAAGAAGTAAATAACAAAATTCATACAGCCTCTATTGACCCATATTAAGATTCCTTCTTGAACTCCAATTAACTTGAAATTTTAACCCAAGATAGCATACTATGTCTGGATACTCCATGTAAAATTTCAGCTTGATCCAATAGTCGGATTGAGAATTATAACTATTGCTGTAAAACTAGATAGTTGCACATTTTACATCAAAATTCAAATTTGACCTTGCCTAGATCTTATCATTTTGTTATTTATTATCTTTTGACTTGTGGACTTTCTATTTATTTAGCAAGGATCCTTTTCTTACAAGAATGTGACAACTTCTTTTAGGAATCTCCTAGTTGTACAAGGATTTTTAATGGGTTGTAATATAGTTTTTAAATGTAACGAGGATTCATTAATTTTTCAGAATCCTTTTCTTGCAAGAAATCCTTACTTATTCTAGCTACATAAGAAAATAAGAGCTCGTTACTCATCCTAACTACATAAGAAAATAAGAGTTGGTAGTATCTAATGAGATTGGTTTCTAAGATCACTAAGTAGGTGAAGACTTGAGACTTATGGGCTTTATCTTTATTTTGTTAGCTACAGCCCAAAGCTTGTTTGGGTTTAATTAATACTTTATTTTCAATTAGGATCCAAGACTTATTTGGATCAGGTTATGGGTTTTTCAGTTAGTTTTGTATGCGTGTCAGTTCAGCTTACAAGGGTAGATTCATCAGGGTTAATTTTTCAAAACGATTTAGACACATGTAACCTAAATTTCAGCAACCATTGATGAATATTACTTTTTAACTTTTTAGTTTTAACAAGTGAAAGTGATTATTATATTTTGCAATTTATTGAATGAACTGAATCTAACTTATCAAAGTGATGCAGATCAGCCTAACACTAAGCGTAATCATGCCAACAACCCATTAGAGATGCCAATTAGGCCAATCACAAGAGTTAGGGCTAAGAAGCTTAAAGAAGCATTGAATGGGCTTGTTCAGAACATATGGAACAAAATGGACCTAGAGGGCTTGGGACATTTAAGAAGCATGAAGGATAACCTTTAATTCATTTAGTTCAGGTCTAAGAAGAGCCTAATTCATGTGGAACAAGGGGTTGATGTGTCCGGCCCAATACCAGCCTTGTTAGGCTTGTCTTTTTCTAATACTACAAGGGTATAAAGAGTCAGCAATTTATTCTTCTAACTAAGTAAGGAAGTTTGCCATATCTTATTCCTAAAGAGGGGAGGGATATTTAATGTTTTTCCTCACTTAGGAAGGAAAGTAATTAAATTAGCAACAAAGGAGGAAATTTATTTTATTGTTTGTCCAAGTTAAACAAGGAATTCCAAGCTAATCATGGATATCAAAGGGGGCAGCAACACAAATTTTCCAAATCAGATTTTTTCAATTTTTTTGGGACTTCTTAAGGATGGTATTTTCAGATTTTTAGTATTTTTTGTATTTTCTTCTTAGTTTATGGGTTATTATTACTTATTTGGGTCAATTGTAAGTGGGCTTCATATAAGTCCACCTAAGGGAGGTCTATTAGGGTTTCTTTTAGTTCAAATTCAATATAAATAAAGGCATAACCAAACATGTAAAGGATGTAATTTTCAGATTAATAAAACTTCTTTGCTGCACTTATTGTGTGTTGGTGGGATAATCTCCCTTCCTTGGTTCTCTAAAGAACTGAAAACAACTTATCAAAGAACAACTATCTTTGGGGCGTTATCCTTATACTTCTCGTTCACGAATTAATATTTGTTGGGTGGGGGTTTTTCTTTTCAATAGTGCTGGTGCCTAGGTACAAGTTATCTTTGTGTCACACTCCTATCAAACTTGATTTACATGGCTTTTCAGGAATTGACGTCTTTATGTGTGGGTTGCGTGACCATATCAAACTTGTGTGGCTTTACATGGTTTCTATTGACGTCTTCAGGAATTCACAACCACTTGTTCTTTGAATGCTCCTATACTAAAGCAATCTGGTGGGCTATTTGTGACAAAAGGATGGGATGAATGGATTTGATGGGCCACTGTCACTTGTCATGGTAAAAGTTTCATCAATTTTTCTCATAAACTCAGTTTCGCAGCTACAATGTATCATATCTGGCAAGAATGGAATGCAAGGACCTTTGCAAGAATCTCTAGAACTCATAATTTGGTTTTTGATCAAATCGAATGTATCATCCGTGATAAGCTTGATTTGATGAGGAACGTTCTACCAATAGATGAAAACAAAAGGATCCAAAGGGCTTATTTATAGCCTTCTATGCAACTCCTTAATCATAGAAACTAAAGGAAAAGGTAGTTACCCTTGTTGTTTTTAATTTGTTGTAGGATTCTTTGCCTGTAGCCATCTGTTGTTTTACATTTCTGTTCTCATTGTAAATCTGGGGCATGCCCCTTATACTCTTTGTACCCTTTTCTTTTAATACATATGTCAAATTACCCAAAAAAAAGTTGCGTGACCACATGATCACGAGGTTCGCATCACGAAGATTAACTAGTATTATGACATCATTTTACTTCATTTCAATAGTGCTGGCATCTTGTGGTAGGTTTTCATCATGTCACACTTTTATCAAACCTATTTTATTTTTTCAAGATCAGATCTCAATCTTGATTGTGAGTTGCTTGACCACATGATTACAAAGTTCGCATCACCATGCACATGAGTGCAGACTTAGATTGATAAGTGTTGTTTTAAGATGTTTGGGTTGTAGAATAAAAAAGTCAACCCCATAAGTAAGGCTTATCTTGTGAATCTTCAATTCAAAAAACAAGTACATATGGTTTGTGGGTATGATAGTATGCCACATGTGTGAGGCTAGGGTTAAGGTCTTTTGGAGGTCATATTGAATGCAATTTTATGCATGGGTGTTGACCATAAGAGTGGGCTTCAAATTTGTTAACATTAAGTTGACCATGAGAAAATAGAGACTTAGTGATCATAAAATTAATGTACTGGCCATAAGTGTAGAGGTAGTGGGTAATCTATAGTCAATCGCATAAGTAGAATTTAAGAACGTGTTGGACATACATTTTTAATGTGGAAGCTAAGTGAAAGAATGATTGGTTGTTCTTTATATTAATAAAACTTTAAATGAGGTTTACAAAGGGTGGAAATGATGACTTTTGTTTTTTTTTTTGGTAAGTTGATGTATATATTAAAGGAAAACAATACAAAGATTATAAGGGGCATACCCCAGATTTACAATGAGAGCAAAAGTTTTTTTTTTTTTAATGATGACTTTTGTTGTTGAACCCTTTTGGTATACTTGTGTGGAAACATCATTTTGGATCTAACATTATAGAAAAAGTTAGCCCAGCCTAGAGATTTGAGGCTCATATGTTAATTGTTAAAGTAAAAGGTTTTGATTTAGTGTAATACTTCTACTAATTATTAGTGGAGGAAATGATTATGATAAGGAAACTATGAAAATTGTAAAATTAAATTTAATGTATTAATAAATTGTTAATATTGTGATGTGATGTTATAATATTTATTCAAAATTCTTAATATGCTTGTTTTTTTTACAGATTTCTCATATGCTCCTCAAAACTAGACTAGCATGATAAACTATTTGGTTTTGGGATTTTATCAATTTCTATTTAGCTATAGGATTTCTACATTTTATGATATCCAAATTAGTTCTTGAGAGAATATAATAAACATAGCAGTTGAATCTTTAAGGATTATGGCAAAGCTGTAATAATGATGATAGTTTTGTTTTTATCATTATTATTATGAGATTACTACTTTAAGTCCTTTAACTACAGGATTGTATTGTAAAATGTTTATTGATCATTTGATTTGAAAATAATTATGGATGGTTATGGGAAATGATACTGGGTTGATATAAGCACACCCAAGGTTATGGAAAAAAAATTCTTTTATGTTTTATTATAGGTTTTCTTATGTGTTTGCATAACAATTATTTTTTTTTTGGTAAGTTGATGTATATATTAAAGGAAAACAATACAAAGATTATAAGGGGCATACCCCAGATTTACAATGAGAGCAGAAACATAAAACAACAGATAGCTACAAGCTAGCCACTAAACTGAAAACTCAAGACCTAACTTAATTCGTTAGGAAAACCAATACAACCAGCTAAATATCAAATGAAGAATCTATGTTATTAACCCTCCAAGCTCGTTGGATCCTTTTATTTTCATCTGTTGGTAGAACGTTCCTCATTAAATCAAGCTTATCACGGATGATACATTCGATTTGATGAAAGACCAAATTCTGAGTTCTAGATATTCCAGCAAAGGTCCTTGCATTCCTTTCTTGCCAGATATGATATACTGTAGCTGCAAAATTGAGTTTACGAGAAAAATTGACGAAACTTTTGCCATGCCAAGTGACAGTGGCCCATCGAATCCATTCATCCCATCCTTTAGTCATTCTTGGAATGTTGCATCTGTCACAAACATCCCACCAGATCGCTTTAGTATAGGAGCATTCAAAGAACAAGTGGTTGTGATCTTCGTTGTTGCGGAGACAGAGTGAGCATCTATTGGGACCATGTATACTGAATCGATGAAGTCTATCTTGGGTTGTGAGTTTCTGTTGGACAGCCATCCATAGAAGAAACGAATGTCTTGGAACAGCATTCTTGAACCA
>SRLM01001986.1:0-19362 GCA_015708895.1 Populus ilicifolia | reverse complement strand
AGAGAGATCATTTGGACTTTTAAAGCTTGAAATGTGAGCTGAACACTAAATAGTGTCTAGGCTACAGCATAGATTTTAACATCTCTATTGTCATTATAATTTGAACCTGAAAACAACCTTTTTGAATCTTGGACTCGTATGAATGTTTTAGACTTATGTCTTAGCTTTTCATTTATATAGAGTAGACCCAAATCCAAGTTCTACAGCTCTAAATATGACTGAATGATTGAATAGTGTTCCAGTTTGGACTGAACCAACGTCTCTTTTCAAAGCTTAGCTCTTTCTTTATCTTTTCACTTTCAATAGTTAATTACATCAATCAATCCTTTGAATTGGGAGATATGTCTCCATTTAAAATGGATATTTACCATAAATTAAAGTTATCTTATATTATTAGACTTGTTATTATAAAACATGCTTAACTTATAGAATTTAATGATACTATAAGTGCAATATGATGATATACAACAATGATAAAAATACACTTTTAAGTACTAATCACACCCTCCCAACCAACTTATTACCAGTCCCTATTAATCAAAGCAATAAAATAGAAAAACAATTTACAAGTTCTACAAAGTAAGACATTCATCATTTAACTTCCATTAATCTATCCAAAAAAAAAAAAACTCTTATTAAATTTATATATCTACTTCATACTTGTTAAATAAGATATTAATAAATCTTTCTTTTGTGCTCAATAGATCAACACACAGTTATAGGGTTTTTCTTATAAGAAAACAAAATTTTATTGTAATGTTCAAGGTTAACTTCCTTAGATTGAGATTATTACCCTTTTTTTCTTTTTTAAATATATATACATATAACTTAAAACACAGTGCATCTTTAACCCATATAACAAGTTCTAGGCTAATGACTACCAAACCAGTTGGTCTTCGGGTATTAGGTGTTGAGACACCCCTGCGAGCTTAGTAACTTGAGTTGTAAATACTATTACATAGATGATGCTGCAATGTTTGATTCCCTTAAACTTTTCTCCTTAACCCATGTAACAAGCTTTGGGCTAATAGCTTTCAAGTTAGCTAACTTTAGGGTATTAGGTGTTAAAACACGCTTTCAGGCGTAATGGTTTAGGTTAGGGAGGCTACAAAACCAAACTTATATATATTTTTATTATCATTAATCTTATATAAACATGTTAGTACTAAACATTAACAAGCAAAGTGTTAAGAGTGAATAAGATAACAAATATAAAACATGTTAGTACTAAACATTAAGGTCCATGTTAAGTTTCTACTATACTTCTTCTTACACCATTAGTGTAACCATTTTCACCGTAATATAATAAACTTAACTAAATATAATTAAAGAAATAAACAAGATAAGAACATAAAATATAAGTTAATTAAGTAAAGAAAATGAAATGAAAACATAAATAAGAGATTAATATAAGCAAAGTTTAAGCATTACAAAAAATATAAAGAGAAACAACAAAAACATAATCTTGATTTAAAAATTAAGATGCCTAAATACATGGCAAATGCCTCTTTTTATAGGATAAAATTTGAAACTATTAGTTTATTAACTAATTATTATTAAGTCGGTGGCGTCATATCTTGACTTAGTGACAATCTTATTCTTGTCCAAACAAAACATTATTGCTAATATTAGAATTTGAACAGATTATCTGCATAAAAGTTCTAGTGCGTTGTTTTAGCTTTCCAAAAAAAAAAAACAGAGAGATCATTTGGACTTTTAAAGCTTGAAATGTGAGCTGAACACTAAATAGTGTCTAGGCTACAGCATAGATTTTAACATCTCTATTGTCATTATAATTTGAACCTGAAAACAACCTTTTTGAATCTTGGACTCATATGAATGTTTTAGACTTATGTCTTAGCTTTTCATTTATATAGAGTAGACCCAAATCCAAGTTCTACAGCTCTAAATATGACTGAATGATTGAATAGTGTTCCAGTTTGGACTGAACCAACGTCTCTTTTCAAAGCTTAGCTCTTTCTTTATCTTTTCACTTTCAATAGTTAATTACATCAATCAATCCTTTGAATTGGGAGATATGTCTCCATTTAAAATGGATATTTACCATAAATTAAAGTTATCTTATATTATTAGACTTGTTATTATAAAACATGCTTAACTTATAGAATTTAATGATACTATAAGTGCAATATGATGATATACAACCATGATAAAAATACACTTTTAAGTACTAATCACACCCTCCCAACCAACTTATTACCAGTCCCTATTAATCAAAGCAATAAAATAGAAAAACAATTTGCAAGTTCTACAAAGTAAGACATTCATCATTTAACTTCCATTAATCTATCCAAAAAAAAAAAAACTCTTATTAAATTTATATATCTACTTCATACTTGTTAAATAAGATATTAATAAATCTTTCTTTTGTGCTCAATAGATCAACACACAGTTATAGGGTTTTTCTTATAAGAAAACAAAATTTTATTGTAATGTTCAAGGTTAACTTCCTTAGATTGAGATTATTACCCTTTTTTTCTTTTTTAAATATATATACATATAACTTAAAACACAGTGCATCTTTAACCCATATAACAAGTTCTAGGCTAATGACTACCAAACCAGTTGGTCTTCGGGTATTAGGTGTTGAGACACCCCTGCGAGCTTAGTAACTTGAGTTGTAAATACTATTACATAGATGATGCTGCAATGTTTGATTCCCTTAAACTTTTCTCCTTAACCCATGTAACAAGCTTTGGGCTAATAGCTTTCAAGTTAGCTAACTTTAGGGTATTAGGTGTTAAAACACGCTTTCAGGCTTAATGGTTTAGGTCAGGGAGGCTACAAAACCAAACTTATATATATTTTTATTATCATTAATCTTATATGAACATGTTAGTACTAAACATTAACAAGCAAAGTGTTAAGAGTGAATAAGATAACAAATATAAAACATGTTAGTACTAAACATTAAGGTCCATGTTAAGTTTCTACTATACTTCTTCTTACACCATTAGTGTAACCATTTTCACCGTAATATAATAAACTTAACTAAATATAATTAAAGAAATAAACAAGATAAGAACATAAAATATAAGTTAATTAAGTAAAGAAAATGAAATGAAAACATAAATAAGAGATTAATATAAGCAAAGTTTAAGCATTACAAAAAATATAAAGAGAAACAACAAAAACATAATCTTGATTTAAAAATTAAGATGCCTAAATACATGGCAAATGCCTCTTTTTATAGGATAAAATTTGAAACTATTAGTTTATTAACTAATTATTATTAAGTCGGTGGCGTCATATCTTGACTTAGTGACAATCTTATTCTTGTCCAAACAAAACATTATTGCTAATATTAGAATTTGAACAGATTATCTGCATAAAAGTTCTAGTGCGTTGTTTTAGCTTCCCAACAAAAAAAAAAAAAGAGAGATCATTTGGACTTTTAAAGCTTGAAATGTGAGCTGAACACTAAATAGTGTCTAGGCTACAGCATAGATTTTAACATCTCTATTGTCATTATAATTTGAACCTGAAAACAACCTTTTTGAATCTTGGACTCGTATGAATGTTTTAGACTTATGTCTTAGCTTTTCATTTATATAGAGTAGACCCAAATCCAAGTTCTACAGCTCTAAATATGACTGAATGATTGAATAGTGTTCCAGTTTGGACTGAACCAACGTCTCTTTTCAAAGCTTAGCTCTTTCTTTATCTTTTCACTTTCAATAGTTAATTACATCAATCAATCCTTTGAATTGGGAGATATGTCTCCATTTAAAATGGATATTTACCATAAATTAAAGTTATCTTATATTATTAGACTTGTTATTATAAAACATGCTTAAATTATAGAATTTAATGATACTATAAGTGCAATATGATGATATACAACCATGATAAAAAATACACTTTTAAGTACTAATCACACCCTCCCAACCAACTTATTACCAGTCCCTATTAATCAAAGCAATAAAATAGAAAAACAATTTGCAAGTTCTACAAAGTAAGACATTCATCATTTAACTTCCATTAATCTATCCAAAAAAAAAAAAACTCTTATTAAATTTATATATCTACTTCATACTTGTTAAATAAGATATTAATAAATCTTTCTTTTGTGCTCAATAGATCAACACACAGTTATAGGGTTTTTCTTATAAGAAAACAAAATTTTATTGTAATGTTCAAGGTTAACTTCCTTAGATTGAGATTATTACCCTTTTTTTCTTTTTTAAATATATATACATATAACTTAAAACACAATGCATCTTTAACCCATATAACAAGTTCTAGGCTAATGACTACCAAACCAGTTGGTCTTCGGGTATTAGGTGTTGAGACACCCCTGCGAGCTTAGTAACTTGAGTTGTAAATACTATTACATAGATGATGCTGCAATGTTTGATTCCCTTAAACTTTTCTCCTTAACCCATGTAACAAGCTTTGGGCTAATAGCTTTCAAGTTAGCTAACTTTAGGGTATTAGGTGTTAAAACACGCTTTCAGGCTTAATGGTTTAGGTCAGGGAGGCTACAAAACCAAACTTATATATATTTTTATTATCATTAATCTTATATAAACATGTTAGTACTAAACATTAACAAGCAAAGTGTTAAGAGTGAATAAGATAACAAATATAAAACATGTTAGTACTAAACATTAAGGTCCATGTTAAGTTTCTACTATACTTCTTCTTACACCATTAGTGTAACCATTTTCACCGTAATATAATAAACTTAACTAAATATAATTAAAGAAATAAACAAGATAAGAACATAAAATATAAGTTAATTAAGTAAAGAAAATGAAATGAAAACATAAATAAGAGATTAATATAAGCAAAGTTTAAGCATTACAAAAAATATAAAGAGAAACAACAAAAACATAATCTTGATTTAAAAATTAAGATGCCTAAATACATGGCAAATGCCTCTTTTATAGGATAAAATTTGAAACTATTAGTTTATTAACTAATTATTATTAAGTCGGTGGCGTCATATCTTGACTTAGTGACAATCTTATTCTTGTCCAAACAAAACATTATTGCTAATATTAGAATTTGAACAGATTATCTGCATAAAAGTTCTAGTGCGTTGTTTTAGCTTTCCAAAAAAAAAAAAAAGAGAGATCATTTGGACTTTTAAAGCTTGAAATGTGAGCTGAACACTAAATAGTGTCTAGGCTACAGCATAGATTTTAACATCTCTATTGTCATTATAATTTGAACCTGAAAACAACCTTTTTGAATCTTGGACTCGTATGAATGTTTTAGACTTATGTCTTAGCTTTTCATTTATATAGAGTAGACCCAAATCCAAGTTCTACAGCTCTAAATATGACTGAATGATTGAATAGTGTTCCAATTTGGACTGAACCAACGTCTCTTTTCAAAGCTTAGCTCTTTCTTTATCTTTTCACTTTCAATAGTTAATTACATCAATCAATCCTTTGAATTGAGAGATATGTCTCCATTTAAAATGGATATTTACCATAAATTAAAGTTATCTTATATTATTAGACTTGTTATTATAAAACATGCTTAACTTATAGAATTTAATGATACTATAAGTGCAATATGATGATATACAACCATGATAAAAATACACTTTTAAGTACTAATCACACCCTCCCAACCAACTTATTACCAGTCCCTGTTAATCAAAGCAATAAAATAGAAAAACAATTTCCAAGTTCTACAAAGTAAGACATTCATCATTTAACTTCCATTAATCTATCCAAATAAAAAAAAACTCTTATTAAATTTATATATCTACTTCATACTTGTTAAATAAGATATTAATAAATCTTTCTTTTGTGCTCAATAGATCAACACACAATTATAGGGTTTTTCTTATAAGAAAACAAAATTTTATTGTAATGTTCAAGGTTAACTTCCTTAGATTGAGATTATTACCCTTTTTTTCTTTTTTAAATATATATACATATAACTTAAAACACAGTGCATCTTTAACCCATATAACAAGTTCTATGCTAATGACTACCAAACCAGTTGGTCTTCGGGTATTAGGTGTTGAGACACCCCTGCGAGCTTAGTAACTTGAGTTGTAAATACTATTACATAGATGATGCTGCAATGTTTGATTCCCTTAAATTTTTCTCCTTAACCCATGTAACAAGTTTTGGGCTAATAGCTTTCAAGTTAGCTAACTTTAGGGTATTAGGTGTTAAAACACGCTTTCAGGCTTAATTGTTTAGGTTAGGGAGGCTACAAAACCAAACTTATATATATTTTTATTATCATTAATCTTATAAATTTGGTTTTTTTTCAAATTATATATTATATCTTTCCTTTGGTTATTACCTAAAACAAACAAGTAAAATTAATGTAATAATCCAACGTGCAACCCGTTGTTCTTTTTTTTATATATAAATTACATATTATCGCTTTCCTTTAGTTGTTATCTTTAATAAATAAATAAAAATAATATAATAATTCAGTGTGCAACCCACTATCATATGTTAATGTGTGTGTGTAAAAATTAAGATTTAAGATATTAAAAGAGTATATGAGCAAAATCTAAATATTTCATGAGTAGTGTGACACGACTAAAAGATTAATGTCTTCTCCCAAGTGCAGGAGTGTCGAAATAATAAATAACCCGACAAGACCAGAGTCGAATCACAGGGATGTTAATTGTACAAATTATAAACAAGAATTATAAACAACAACAACAACAACAACAACAACAACAATAATAACAATAACAATAATAGTAATAGCAATAATAACACTAATAGTAATTATAGTAATAATATTAATAATAACAACAACAATAAAGAAAAAAGAAGAAGAAAAAAAGTTGATGAGCACTTTAAAATGGAAAATTAAAGAAAGGATTAAACAATAATAATAAACAATGTCAAGGTTAGAGGATCCACTAATGGTATGTCAAAAAAGTATAGTATAAACTCTTATTATTCAATTGGAAACCACATACAAAGGAGGTTCCAATCTGATTATAGATAGTTAACATGATTACATTAGTCATCTTACTCAATTAATACTAATACTTGTAAATTTCATCAAGCATTCATAATTATAACTTATGTTAACAACAAATCAAGTTCCTTTCATAGTTCAGGTGTCGGTTATACCATACAGTATGGGCTATGAAAGTGTCGAACATTTATTGTACCAATTGTTATACAACATAAATCAAGATTAGTCATTTAACAAACAAAGTATTAAAGAGTGAACAAGATGACAAATATAAAATATATTAGTATCAAACATTAAAGTCCATATTAAGTTTATACCATACTTATTCTTACACCATTAGTGTAACCTTTTTACCTTGACATAACTAACTTAGCTAAACATAATGAAAGAAATAAAAATAGATAAACAAAATAAGAACATAAATAAGATAAGAGTTACCAAAGCAAAGAAAAGGAATTGAAAGGCATAAACTTGATATTAATGAAAGCAAAGATGAACATTACAAAGAATACAAAGAGAGAAAACAAGAGTATGATCTTGATCTGGACACCAAGATGCCTAAATGCATGGCAAATGCCTCCTTTTATAGGCCAAAATTAGGAACTATTGATTTGATGACTAATTGATGAGTAGGTGGCTAACCCTTGACTTGGTGACAATCCTTATCTTCTCTTGTCTACCCAAAACATCATTGATGATGTCAAAATTAGAGCCACTTAAAAACATGAAAGTTCTAGGAAATTGTCTCAGCTTTCTTGTGTAAAACATTTAGCTCATTTCAACTTCTAGAACTCCAGATATGGCTAAAATACTGAACAGTGCTCGGGCTGAAGGACAGATTCGGGCTTCTTTGTTGTTGCAACAATTTAGACTTGAAAATGGCCTTTTTAGATCTTAGGCTCCATGTAAAAGTTGTAGGCCTATGTCTTATCTTTCCATCTATATAAAGTAGACCTAAATCTGAGATTTATAGCTCCAGATATGCCCCAATTACTGAACAGTATTCCTATTTGGATTGCATCGACATCTCTTTTCTAAGTTTGATCATCTCTTTGCCTTTGCAATTGAAGTTCTTAAAGTCATCAATCAATCCTTTCATTTATATGATAGGCCTGCATTTAAAATGAACATTTACCACAAATTAACGGTATCTTATATTATTAGATAGATTATTATAAAACATACTTTAGTTAAGGAGTTATTGATACTTCAAGTGCAAAATGATGATATAAAACCATGATAAAAATGCACTTTTGAGTACTAATCATAGTGTGTGATAGACCGTATTATGAATATTGTAAATAACCATTAAAAAATATTTACCAAGATTCATGTCAGGAGTTAATAAAATTTCTCTTTACTATGCCATCTTAATAACAGTTTTATCAAATGGTTTTAAAACAAAAACAAAGGTTTTTTTTAATGTCAATTACTATCTTTTTCCCCCAACAACGAAAACCGACAATCCTAAAACACACTTAAAAAAATATAAGAAAAAACAAAACAAAACAATTTGCTATTAATAAAACAAAAGGGCACAAGGTTTCGCAAATGAAGGCTTAAATTCATTCTAAACTTTTTTACGACTTTTCTTAGTCGACCAATTTATGTGACTCATAGAGGGATCAATTATAGGAATTAAAGATTATATAGTTGGTCAATCAATTATTCAACAATAACAGCAAAAATTATGATTTGTCATACCCATGATATTAGAAAATTTTGTTCCATGACATGATTAAGAAAATATAACAATTTATCATAACAATAATTAACATTAAGCAAAACTATAGGTTTATGGTGATTGTGAAGTTAGGCCCAAGAGAAAATATGAATGATTTTTTTCAATGTGCCCATACCACGTAGTAAGGTAATGAAGGAATTAGTGTATTTAAACATTGCATTCATTCAATCAAAATAAAGACCTATAGTTCCTCTCCAATTATTTTTCCAATGATGTCTTCTTTTTGCTAAAGCTTTAAGGACTTACCCCAAAACTTGATTATCTCCTAAAAATAATGTTATTAACACACCTCCTATTAACATAAGACTATCTCCTCCATATACTAAATGAATCTTTCTCTCAGCTAGGATCTGACCAAGATGATTTGCTGATTCTAAAAACTCTATTTCCTTCCTAGGACTGGATTCACAAAAAACGCAAATATTTATTATGTGATGACTTGAGGAACATGTTATTTGTACACACTTTTATATCTGTTGAATGTATGGGTTGAGTAGAAATGAACAAAAGGTAGAGAAGATTTTATAAATGAGAAATCGAAAATACAATCATACCACCTATATATAAGCCAACTAAAGTTTCACTCTTTTTTTTATATATATATTTTCATTTATTATTTTTTTTTTGAAAAAACATGTGTATGTATAGGTAGTTGTGATTGTGGCTCATATCTTCCCTTGATTTCACATTTAAGAACGGCTTAAATGTACTCTATAAGTCAAGGATAGGCTTTTCCAAATGATTTTCTTAAAAACTAGCAAGCAGGGTCTTTTATAGTCAGATTTTCAAGACTTTGCTGAGCCTTTTCTTTTTTATGAAAATGAGGTTATAAGTCATGAAATGAACAATACACATTTCCACTAGAATATGTCCCAAAAGTCAATAAAAAATTATCTAAAAACTTTTTATATTTAGAAATAAATCCTAACTTTTAACAAATTTAATAAGTTTCGCAAAATACATGTTTTTGAACATGGTGGGCCAATATAATTCATATTGTAAGATTTTTATAGTTATCTTCCTTGATGAGAAATGACCCCAACATGCCTCAAAATAATAAAATTTAATGACATTATTTACCTCATTATTGAAAATGATATTTGAAATATTTAATCAAGATAATATTAGAATAAGCAAGGTTTACCCCAATAAAACTTCTTCACTTCGATCAAAAACTTTCATTTGTCTTCAGTACTTTACTAAGTTGGTAATTGTTATGATTAGCAAATCAAGGCATTGGACTAAGAGAAAGTAAGGATTCATCAGGAAAGTAATCATCAATTAGTGGGATGTCAAATATCAAATCTATTGTCAATTTTGACAAATGATTCGTATCAACATTTTTAGTGCCTTTCTTATCCTTAATTTCTTCCTGAGAATAAATTATTTGCAAGGTAGATTCAAATTAATCATGAACCAATTCTTCAATAAGATCTACTTCTTGTAAATCATTTTCTTTTTTTTTGGTAATTTGACATATGTATTAAAAGAAAAGGATACAAAGAGTGTAAGGGGCATACCCCAGATTTACAATGAGAACAGAAATGTAAAACAACAGATGGCTACAGGCTAGCCATCAAACAAAAACTCAGACCTAACTAAATTCGTTAGGGAAACTAATACGACCAGCTAAATATCAAATGAAGAATCTATGTTATTGACCCTCCAAGCCCTTTGGATCCTTTTGTTTTCATCTGTTGGCGGAACGTTCCTCATCAAATCAAGCTTATGACGGATGATACATTCGATTTGATCAAAAACCAAATTATGAGTTGTAGAGATTCCTGCAAAGGTCCTTGCATTTCGTTCTTGCTAGATATGATACACTGTAGCTGCGAAACTGAGTTTACGAGAAAAATTGACGAAACTTTTGCCATGCCAAGTGACAGTGGCCCATCGAATCCATTCATCCCGTCCTTTTGTCATTCTTGGAATATTGACTCTATCACAAACAACCCACCAGATTGCTTTAGTATATGAGCATTTAAAGAACAAGTGGTTGTGATCTTCATTGTTGCAGAGACAGAGTGAGCATTGATTGGGACCATGTATACCAAACCGATGAAGTCTATCTTGAGTTGTGAGTTTCTGTTGTACAGCCATCCATAGAAGAAAAGAATGTCTTGTAAATCATTTTCATATCTAGGTTGCTTGAAAATATTCATCTTCTTACATTGGATTATGGTGTACAAACAAAAGTCAAGGATACAGTGGCTTAGTTTGGGGGATCAGAATACTGGCTACTTTCACAAATCAGTAAATGGAAGACAGCATAGAAATAAACTTCTTTCACTTACAAAGGAGGATGGAGAGGTTATCGAAGGACATGAGGCAGTTAAATCAGAAGTAGTTGCGTACTTCCAGCGTGTGTTAAGAGTGGATCAGATGCCTAGGGTTCTGAATGAGGAAGAGATGGAACCGACAATTAACTTGAAACTGTCTTCGACGCAACAACATGTATTAGCACAAGATGTAACAAGGGAGGAGATTAAGCAAGCTATGTTTAGTTTGAAGAACAACAAAGCCCCTGGTCCGGATGGATTTAACGCAGGTTTTTTCAAAAGAATGTGGCATATAGTTGGGGAGGATGTAATCAATGCTGTTAGCTCCTTCTTTCAGACTCGGAGAATGCTTAAAGAAATGAATGCTACATCCATTTCCCTTATTCCTAAAGTTGCCAATCCTAGGAGGTTGACAGATTTTCGTCCTATATCTTGCTGCAATACCGTGTACAAATGCATCGCTAAGATTCTAGCCGGGAGAATCACAACTGTTTTGCCATCCTTAGTAGGTCCATATCAGACTGCTTTTATCTCTGGACGGAGAATCAGCGACAACATTCTTTTGTCTCAGGAACTAATGAAAGGCTATCATAAATCTACGGGACCTGCCCGTTGTGCTATGAAAGTAGACCTGATGAAGGCCTATGACTCGGTTCGGTGGGATTTCGTTGACGCTACGTTAAGAAAAATGGGATTCCCTAGAACAGTCATTGATTGGATTATGGTTTGTGTTACATCATGTCAATTCTCTATCAACGTCAATGGTGAGCTTGCAGGTTATTTTCAAGGGGGGAGAGGGCTGCGACAAGGGGATCCACTTTCTCCATATTTGTTTGTCCTATGTATGGAAATCCTTTCGGGGCTATTCTGCAAGATGAGTGCCAACAAAAACTTCAAGTTCCACTGGAGATGCAAGAAGGACAACATTTCTCATCTTTGTTTTGCTGATGACTTGATGATTTTTAGCAAAGGAGATGTACACTCAATTCGTATGATCAAAACTGTGCTCACAAAGTTTCAAGATCTATCAGGTCTGTATCCAAATCCAAATAAAAGTGACATCTTCTTAAGCGGTGTGTTAAATGCTGAGAGGGAAGAGATTATTCATGTTCTTGGGTTTGCAGAGGGAGAGCTCCCTATGAAATATTTGGGAGTGCCTCTTATCTCGTCCAGACTAAAGGCTGTTTATTGTAAGGGTCTCGTGGATCGAATCACCTCTAAAGTTCGACATTGGACTTGTAGAACACTATCGTATGCAGGACGAGTACAACTGATTAATTCAGTTTTATTTTCCATCCAGGTCTATTGGGCATCTCTCTTCATCTTACCTGGGCAAGTCATAAAAAGTGTGGAGCAAATTATGAGATCCTTTCTTTGGTCAGGTTCAGATATGAGAACTACTGGGGCTAAAGTGGCTTGGGATCAGGTATGTCTTCCAAAAAAGGAGGGTGGGCTAGGAATAAAAAGGATAACAGAATGGAACAAGATTGCTTTGTTGAAACACATTTGGAACCTATGCAATGACTCAGATGGCTCAATCTGGTCTACTTGGATCAGATGTAATCTGTTGCGAGGTAGGAATTTCTGGACAATCAGGACGCCACAGAATTGCTCTTGGGCATGGAGAAAGATTCTAAAGCTCAGATCCTTAGCATGGCCGAAGATGAAGTACATCATAGGGGATGGCAGGACAACTTCTCTATGGTTTGACAATTGGCATCCTAACAGCCCGCTCGCAGATTCTTATGGCGATAGATTCATCTATGATTCAGGTATGGAAAAGAACGCGAAGGTCAATATGCTGATTCATAACTCAAAATGGAAAATTCCTACCACTCACGCTATTGGCTGGCACCCCATTGTAGAAGCTATTCCTTCCAATTCTAATCCTATGATAGGGAAAAATGATGAGATTGTTTGGCTGGATTCACCAAATCACAGATTCTCGATCAAAATAGCTTGGGAACAACTAAGATTTCATCATACGATAGTCGAATGGCATGACATTGTGTGGTTCAAGAATGCTGTTCCAAGACATTCGTTTCTTCTATGGATGGCTGTCCAACAGAAACTCACAACCCAAGATAGACTTCATCGATTTGGTATACATGGTCCCAATAGATGCTCACTCTGTCTCCATAACAACGAAGATCACAACCACTTGTTCTTTGAATGCTCCTATACTAAAGCGATCTGGTGGGATGTTTGTGACAGATGCAACATTCCAAGAATGACAAAAGGATGGGATGAATGGATTCGATGGGCCACTGTCACTTGGCATGGCAAAAGTTTCGTCAATTTTTCTCGTAAACTCAGTTTTGCAGCTACAGTGTATCATATCTGGCAAGAAAGGAATGCAAGGACCTTTGCTGGAATATCTAGAACTCAGAATTTGGTCTTTCATCAAATCGAATGTATCATCCGTGATAAGCTTGATTTGATGAGGAACGTTCTACCAACAGATGAAAATAAAAGGATCCAACGAGCTTGGAGGGTTAATAACATAGATTCTTCATTTGATATTTAGCTGGTTGTATTGGTTTTCCTAGCGAATCAAGTTAGGTCTTGAGTTTTCAGTTCGGTGGCTAGCATGTAGCCATCTGTTGTTTTATGTTTCTACTCTCATTGTAAATCTGGGGTATGCCCCTTATAATCTTTGTATTGTTTTCCTTTAATATATACATCAACTTACCAAAAAAAAAATATTCATCTTCAATGTCATATTTCTAAAAAATAACCTCATCACTCTATTCATACAATTAATTAATGCATTAAAAGTTGCGAGAAACAAACATCTTAAAATAATAGGAAATGAATTATATGCTTCAATAGGTTGTGGGTCAAGACAATTAAGCCTTTTATAGATCTATTAGCAAGTAAGAGAGTTACAGAAGTTGATTTTAAGTCACCTAGATTGAGACTCTAAAAAACTGAATATGAAAGAAATTCATAGTAGCTCCAAGATCAAGTAAAGCTTGACACAACCAAAAGATTGATATTTTTTTCCAAGTGCAGGAGTGTCGACGTAATAAATAATCTCATAAGACCGAGGTCGAATCACAAGGAGATTAACTATATAAATTATAAACAACAACAACAACAATAATAGTAGTAGTAGTAGTAATATAATAAAAAGAGCTTTAAGATGTGATATTGATATAAGGATTAAAAAATTATAAAAACAATTCTTAAGGTTAGAGGATCTACTAATGGTATTTCAAACAAGTATGGTATAAACTTTTATTACTCAATTGAAAACTACACACAAAAGAGATTCCAATCTGATTACAAATTGTTAACATGATTACATTAGTTATTTTGAATAATGCTAATACTTGTAAATGTTGTTTGATATTCATGATTATAACTTATGTTAACAATAAATCAAGTTCCTTTCATAGCATAGGTGTCAATTATATTATATGATTTGACCTATGAAAATTTCAAGTATTTGTTTTACCCAAGGTTATACAATATAAATCTAGAATAACTATTTAATGAGTAAAGTATTAAGAGTGACTAAGATAACAAATACAAAATATAGTATCAAACATTAAGTTCCATGTTGAATTTATACTATACTTATTCTTACACCATTAGTGTAACCTTTTCACCTTGACATAATAAACTTAACTAAACATAATAAAAGAGAGAAACATAAATAAACAAGATAAGATCATAAATAAGATAAAAGTTAACCAAGTAAAAAGGAAAAGAAATGAGAAGCATAAACTAGAGATTAAACATTACAATAAATAGAGAGTAAGACATTATCTTGATCTGAAAATCAAAATGTGTAAATGTATGGCAAATGCCTCCTTTAATAGGCCAAAATTGAAAACTATTGATTTGTTGACTAATTAATGAAGGGTGGCCACATCTTGACTTGGTGATAATTCTTATCTTCTTGTTTGAACAAAACATCATTGCTAACATCAGAATTTAGACAGACTTAAATCATGAAAGTTCTTGAAAATTATCTTAGCTTTTTAGAAGAAAAAAACTTGAGGTCATGTAGACTTTTAGAATTGAGATATGAGTTGAATGTTAAACAATGTCTAGGTTATAAGATAAATTCAGACTTCTTTGTTGTTGCTAAGATTTGAACTTCCAAACAGTAGAATTGAGTCTTGATTTTCTATGAATGTTTTAGGTATATGTCTTAGCTTTTCATAAATATAGAGCAAACCTAAATCCAAGATCTATAACTTCAGATATGACTCAATGACCGAAGAGTGTTCCAATTTGGGTTGAACAACATCTATTTTCTATATTTGGTCCTCTAAATCCTTTCAATTTCAATACATAAACTCATAAATCAATCTTTTTATTTATGTGATAGGCCTATATTTAAGATCAACATTTACCATAAATTAAAGGTATTTTATAGTATCAAACTTGTTATTATAAAACATGCTTTAGTGAAGGAGTTATTGATACTTCAAGTGCAAAATGATGATATAAAACCTTGATAAAAATGTACTTTTAAGTACTAATCAAAGCTCTTTCAATTTTATGTTCTCCAATAAAGTAAGAAATTGTAGGACAACCAAGGTTTTTATATTTCAAAGCATTATTTTTCTGTGACCTATAGAGGACGTTTAAGCCGTTCTTTGACGTAAAACCTAGGGAAGATGTGAGCCACAATCACAATTACCTATAAATACACATGCTTTTCAAAAAAAATATAATAAATAAATAAAAAGAGAGACAGAGAGAGAGAGTGAGACTTTAACTGGCCTACTACATATAGGTGGTATGATTGGCTTTTTAATTTCTCATCTATAAAAAGCCTCTCTTCCTTCCTTTTATTTCTACTAAGCCTATACATTCAACAAATATAGAAATGTGTAGAAATGAAAAGTTACTCAGGTCATCATCACATAAGAAATATTTGTGTTTTCGGTGGATCTAGTCTTGGGAAAGAAAAAGAGTTTTTAGAATCAGCAAATCATCTTGGTCAGGTGCTAGCTGAGAGAAAGATTCATTTACTATATGGGGAAGGCATTTTTAGGTTAATAGAAGGTGTGTCAATAGCTGTATTTTTAAAAGGTAGTCAGGTTTTGGGGTTATCCCCAAAGCTTTAGCATAAAGGAAATTATTGGAAAAATAATTGGAGAGGAACTACAGGTCTTCACAATGTCTACTACTACTACTGAACAATTGATTAACCAATGACACGACTAAAAGATTAATATCTTCTTCCAAGTGCAGGAGTGTTGAAGTAATAAATAACCCAGCAAGATTGGGGTCGAACCACAGGGAGGTTAATTGTATAAATTATAGATGACAATAATAACAATAAAACAAAAACAAAAACAACAACAATAATAATAAAGAAAAAGAAAAAGATGAGAATTTTAAGATGGAATATTAATGTAAGGATTAAACAATGATAATAACAAATGTCAAGGTTAGAGGTTCCACTAATGGTATGTCAAACAAATATAGTATAAAATTTTATTATTTAATTGGAAACCATACACAAAGAAGATTTCAATCAAATTATAGATTGTTAATATGATTACATTAGTCATCTTATTCAATTAATGCTAATACTTGTAAATTTTATCAAGCATTCATGATTATAACTTATGTTAACAACAAATCAAGTTCCTTTCATAGCTCAGGTGTCGGTTATACCATATAGTATGGGCTATAAAAGTGCTAAGCATTTGTTGTAACAAGTGTTATACAACAAAAATCAAGATTAGTCATTTAACAAGCAAAGTAGTAAAGAATGAACAAGATAACAAATATAAAACATGTTAGTATCAAACATTAAAGTCCATATTAAGTTTACACTATACTTATTCTTACACCATTAGTGTAATCTTTTCACTTTGACATAATAAACTTAACTAGACATAATGAAAGAAAAAAAAAGTAAATAAAGAAAACAAGAACATAAATAAAATAAAGTTAGCTAAGTAAATGAAAGGAAATGAAAGGCATAAAGTTGATATTAATGAAAGCAAAGCATAAACATTATAAAAAATGCAAAGAGAGAAAGCAAAAGCATGATCTTGATTTGGAAACCAAGATGCCTAAATGCATGACAAATACCTCATTTTATAGGCCAAAATTGAGAACTATTGACTTGATGACTAATTGATGAGTGGGTAACCAACTCTTAATTTGGTGACAATCCTTATCTTCTCTTGTCTGCCCAAAACATCATTGATAACGTTAAAGTTGGAGCCACTTGAAAACATGAAAGTTATAGGAAATTGTCTTAGCTTTCTTGTGTAAAACATTCAGCTCATTTGAACTTCTAAAACTTTAGATATAGGTCAAACACTAAATAGTGTTCGGGATGGAAGATAGATTCGGACCTCTTTATTGTTGCTCTAATTTGGACTTGAAAATGGCTTTTTTAAGTTATGAGTTCTATTAAAGTTGTGGGCCTATATCTTAACTTTCCATCCATATAAATTAGACCTAAATTTGAGATCTATAACTCCAGATATGATCCAAATACCAAATAGTATTCTAGTTGGGATTACTCCGACATCTCTTTTCTAAGTTTGACCATCTCTTTATCCTTTCAATTTCAATTCTTAAATTCATCAATCAAGCCTTTCATTTATGTGATAGAACTACATTTAAAATAAATATTTACCATAAATTAAAGGTATCTTATATTATTAGATATCTTATTATAGGTATCTTATATTATTAGATATCTTATTATAAAACATGCTTTAGTTAAGGAGTTATTGATACTTCAAGTGCAAAATAATGATATAAAACCTTGATAAAATGCACTTTTAAGTATTAATGACACTCCTAAACTAGCTTATTACTAGTCTCTAGTAATCAAAGCGTTAAAATAGAAAACAATTTGCAAATTCCACAGAGTAAGGTATTCATCATTCAACTTCCATTAATCTATCTAGATAAACAAACTCTTATTAAATTTATATATTTGCTTAATACCTTTTAACAAGATATTAATAAACTTTTCTTCTATACTCAATATATTAATACATAATTATGGGGCTTTTCTTAGAAGAAAACAAAATTGTTGTTCTAATGTTTAAGGTTAACTTTCTTGGGTTGAGATTATTATATTTTTTTTAAATATATATACATATAACTTGAAACACAATGCATCTTTAACCCATATAACGAGCTTTCAATTAATGACTCTTAGAACAGTTGGTTTTAGGACATTAGGTGTTAAGACACCCCTACGAGCTTAGTAACTCGAGTTGCAGATACTGATACGTAAATAGTGGAATGTTTAATTTTCTTAAGCTTTTCTTTTTTTTTTTGGTAATTTGACATATGTATTAAAAGAAAAGGGTACAAAGAGTATAAGGGGCATACCCCAGATTTACAATGAGAACAGAAATGTAAAACAACAAATGGCTACAGGCTAGCCACTAAACAAAAACTCAGACCTAACTAAATTCGTTAGGGAAACTAATACGACCAGCTAAATATCAAATGAAGAATCTATGTTATTGACCCTCCAAGCCCTTTGGATCCTTTTGTTTTCATCTGTTGGCGGAACGTTCCTCATCAAATCAAGCTTATGACGGATGATACATTTGATTTGATCAAAAACCAAATTATGAGTTGTAGAGATTCCTGCAAAGGTCCTTGCATTTTGTTCTTGCTAGATATGATACACTGTAGCTGCGAAACTGAGTTTACGAGAAAAATTGACGAAACTTTTGCCATGCCAAGTGACAGTGGCCCATCGAAACCATTCATCCCGTCCTTTTGTCATTCTTGGAATATTGACTCTGTCACAAACAGCCCACCAGATTGCTTTAGTATAGTGATTAGTACTCAAAAGTGCATTTTTATCATGGTTTTATATCATCATTTTGCACTTAAAGTATCAATAACTCCTTAACTAAAGTACGTTTTATAATAATTTATCTAATAATATAAGATACCTTTAATTTGTGGTAAATGTCCATTTTAAATGCAGGCCTATCACATAAATGAAAGGATTGATTGATGACTTTAAGAATTTCAATTGCAAAGGCAAAGAGATGATCAAACTTAGAAAAGAGATGTCGGTGCAATCCAAACCGGAACACTGTTCGGTAATTGGGTCATATCTGGAGCTATAGATCTCAGATTTAGGTCTACTTTATATGGATGGAAAGGTAAGACATAGGCCTACAACTTTCATATGGAGCCCAAGATCTAAAAAGGCCATTTTCAAGTCCAAATTATTGCAACAACAAAGAAGCCCGAATCTGTCCTCCAGCCCGAGCACTGTTCAGTATTTTGGCCATATCTGGAGTTCTAGAAGTCGAAATGAGCTGAATTTTTTACACAAGAAAGCCGAGACAATTGCCTAGAACTTTCATGTTTTCAAGTGGCTCTAATTGTTACGGCATCAATGACGTTGTGGGCAGACAAGAGAAGATAAGGATTGTC
>SRLM01001985.1:8924-48517 GCA_015708895.1 Populus ilicifolia | reverse complement strand
GTTGTTGTTGTTACTATTATTGTTGTTATTATTGTTATTGTTATTATTGTTGTTGTTGTATTGTTGATATTTATAATTTATACAATAACCTCCCTGCGGTTCGACCCCGGTCTTGCCGGGTTATTTATTACTTTGACACTCCTACACTTAGGAGAAGACATCAATCTTTTTGTCGTGTCAACATGTAATGTTTTCAATAGATTTTAATTGACCACTCTTTTTCAATTCTAGTGCCTCGACTTTTCTAGCTAAAGATGCAAACTTGAATTGAAGGTCATGATCTTCCTTAAGGTTGTACATACCTCCACTACATGTATGAGGTTGAGTTTTACTCGGTGCCTCATAAGTACCCGGAGTGTCCCAATTTAGGCAAAATTAAAGCCACTTGACATGAAAGTTCTAGGCAATTGTCTCAGCTTTCTTGTGTAAAAAATTCAGCTCATTTCGACTTCTAGAACTCTAGATATGGCCAAAATACTGAATAGTGCTTGGACTGGAGGACAGATTCAGGCTTCTTTGTTGTTGCAATAATTTGGACTTGAAAATGGCCTTTTTAGATATTGGGCTCCAGGAAAGTTGTAGGCCTATGTCTTACCTTTCCATCCATATAAAGTATACCTAAATCTGAGATCTATAGCTCCATATATGACCCAATTACCGAACAGTGTTCCGGTTTGGATTGCACCGACATCTCTTTTCTAAGTTTGATCATCTCTTTGCCTTTGCAATTGAAGTTTTTAAAGTCATCAATCAATCCTTTCATTTATGTGATGGGTCTGCATTTAAAATGAACATTTACCACAAATTAAAGGTATTTTATATTATTAGATAGATTATTATAAAACGTACTTAGTTAAGGAGTTATTGATACTTCAAGTGCAAAATGATGATATAAAACCATGATAAAAATGCACTTTTGAGTACTAATTATAATACTAATAATAGTAGTAGTAGCAGCTGCAGCAGCAGTAGTAATAATAATAATAATAAGCACAACAACAACAACAATAATAAAGAAAAAGAAAAGGAAGAAAAATTGATGAGAGCTTTGAGATGAAAAATTAACGTAAGGAACAAACAATGTCAAGGTTAGAGGATCCATTAATAGTATGTCAAAGAAATATAGTATAAATTCTTATTATTCAATTAGAAACCACCCACAAAGGAGGTTCCAATCTGATTATAGATTGTTAACATGATTACATTAGTCATCTTATTCAATTAATGCCAATACTTGTAAATTTTGTCAAGCATTCACGATTATAACTCATGTTAACAACAAATCAAGTTCCTTTCATAGCTCAGGTGTCGGTTATACCATACAGTATGGGCTATGAAAGTGCCAAGCATTTGTTGTTCGAAGTGTTATACAACATAAATCAAGATTAGTTATTTAACAAGCAAAGTATTAAAGAGTGAGCAAGATAACAAATATAATATGATTGGAACCTCCTTTGTGTGTGGTTTCCTTCCTATGCTAAATTTTTGAAAGATATATGCACTGTGAAGAAGAAACTAAATGTAAAAAAGAAAGCCTTTTTAGCTGAACAAGATAACAATAATGTTTTGAAATTTAAAGACCATGGTCGTCCTACAATTTTTTTCTTTATTGGAGAATATAAAATTAACAAGCCTTACTTAATCTTAGAGCTAGTGTGAATTTACTTCCATATTCAGTTTTTCAGATTCTCAATATTGGTGAGTTAAAACCAACTTCTGTAGCTCTCTTACTTGCTGATAGATCTGTAAAAGTGTTTAGAGGAATAGTTGAAGATGTGTTAGTACAAGTCGATAAATTCATTTATCCTGTGCATTTTGTTATCTTGGACACACAACCTGTTGAAGCATGTAATTTATTTGTTGTTATTTTAGGACGTCCCTTTTTTACAACTTCTAATGCATTGATTAATTATAGGAATGGACTGATGAAACTATCATTTGGAAACATGACATTAGAGATTAATATTTTCTATATTTGCAAGCAACCTGGAGATGATAATGATTTTATAAGAAGTAGATCATATTGACGAATTAGTTTATGATCAGCTTGAATCTACTTTAAGTAAAAATGAGTTGGATGAATCTGAAGATTTGCAAATGATTTATTATGAGGAAGAAATTACAGATAAAAAACACACTGAAAATGTTGATGCAGATCTTTTGTCAAAAGTGACAACAAATTCGACATCTGATGTTATTCCAATCGATTATTACTTTTCTAATGAATCCTTACTTTCTCTTAGTTCAATGCCTTGGTATTATAAAAAAATATCAATTTTTTGCTTCAAGAGTTTTGCCAGTTGATTGGAGTACCCAAGATAAAGAAACGTTTTTGAACGAAGTGAAGAACTTTTATTAGGATGAACCTAACTTATTCAAATATTGTCTTGATCAAATATTTCAAAGATTCATTCTCGACAATGAGGTAAGTAGTGTCATTAAACATTGTCATTCTCAAGCATGTGGGAGTTATTTTTTATAAAAAAGACAGCTACAAAAATGTTTTAAAATGGATTTTATTAGCCCACCATGTTCAAGGACACGCATGCATTTTGCAAAACTTGTTAAAATTATCAAAAAGTTGATACTAGTTAAAAAAATTTATTTTATAATTCTCAACTCTATGCATTCCCTAGAGAGCTAAGATGAAGATGGAGCAATCCTTATGGGGCTTATGATATTGAGAATTCAATGAATGACAATGTTTTTAAGGAAAATGGACATCGTTTGAAATCTTACTTTGATATTTTTCTTGTGAAAATGAATCAACTGGTTTAAATAATCTTGTAGATAAAGGTTGATTATTTTGTTTTTTTCACATTGTTTTTGTGTTTCTTTTTGGGTGATTTTTGCTTGTTTCTCTTACCTTAGTCAAATGGAGGGCAACAGTACTCCATGACTTAAGTCGGTTCTTTCAGTTTTCCATAATAACTGATATTTGTGTATATATTTGTGCAATTTTTTGAATCTCTCTTCCAATTCTCATTTGAAAATGGGCACTAATTTTGAACAATTAAAAAAGTATTTTCCTACTTTGCCTTAAAATGCGTTTACAAAAATTTACCATACTAGATGTGCAAGATTGAGGTTGTTAATGAATAATGGAATTCCTAAAGATATTCGCTGGTTGATTGAAGCAAAGGTCCGATAATCAGGTGAGTCCTCTAATTCCTTCATTTCACACATGCCAAGAAACATCGTGCAAAATGATTAAAAGTCTGTCATCGATATGCTAGATGGACTTGTAATGCACAATTTTGTTCTTTAGGAATGATATCTATAAACCGTGAAGATAAAATACAATTCATTAAGGATGGCCTGAATAAGGAGTCTTTAGATAATCTTCTACTAACTCTTCAGACGCATTCTAATGGAGATGTTGCAATGTCGTGGTCACATAAATTAATTACGCTAGCTTAAAACACAACACACAAGATAGTATAAAGCAAGCAAAGGGTCGATCCCACAAGGAAGATTTAGTTCAGATTTTTATGCTATACGTTATGCAATTGGAGGGTTTTGATTTGTAATGATCTAAACTATGGAAGAAATTAAACTAGCAAACAAAATCAATTAAACTCAAAATTTATCAAGAAAACCAATCCTTGAAACAAAACTACAATTTATATTCTGAATTTTTATCTTTTTTTAATGATGGTTAATTAATGGATCCACCGTATAACTAACCCTAACCAACAAACAATCATAATGTCTGCATTAATGATTTAGTTCAATGGCAGCCCTAAGAACCAAATATTTAAATGTTCTCCCTAAGTTTAATAATGTAGTTCCACCATAATTATCAAGCTTAGTGGACTTCTATAGCTCCAGATATTGAATTTTGAATAGACAAAGGTTAACAGTGGTAGAATACGAGATTTGACTTTGAAGGATGTGATTTCCATGATCTTCCTCTTTTTATTTTTCTTGCATTACATTTCTAAAAAGATATGGATGTTAGCTTTTTAGTACCACTAGAATCACTTCATTTTGATCTTTAGAACTCACGCTCTGCACAAAACATCGACTGAACGTCAAATCTGCCAATTATCTCCAATTTACTCCTTTTTGCATTTTTCATCCAAAAGTGCCTTCAAAACATAAAACAAAGAATATCAAGGCATTTTACATATAAAACATGGATAAAACATTTGGTAAATATGGGTGAAACTACCAAATAATATGGTTACATCAAATACCCCCACACTTAGTTCTTGCTCGTCCTTGAGAAAGGATAAATAAAATTAAATTGAAAATAACCATGATCAATCTCTTAATCTCCCATCAATGTCCAAGAGTACAAGCATTATAAATAAGAATATAATAAAAAGGATAAAATAAATAAATTTTTATGAATTTGTTTACATGCAAACTTCAAAATTCAATCAATCGTCGGGACTTAAATCAAATCTATGTCATGCCAAAGTGATAGGTCCTTTCATTGATATACACTCCAACACTCATGTGTTTAGGGTTTATGTGTTTAAATCTCTCAAATTCAATCAAAGAGTATGTTCTACCATAAGCTTGTTTTTCAATCTCATCTCCATTACTAACATATTACAAACAATGTATGAATCAAAAGGTTTTATTTTTCGGTTGTAATAGGGCTAAGGTTAAGGTGAGGTAAAAGAGAGTAAAAGAAAAGGTTCAAATCAAAGAAAGTAGAGCAATCTGAAAAATGACATTTCGAACAAGATATTCCATTAAAACTCATAAATTTTTCATCTTTAATCACCAATGCTTAACTCCTTTTGATTTTAAGCTCTTTTAACATAAAATCTTAAGAACATAAAGGAACATTTTTTTTTCTTTCTTTTCTTTGTAATTTTGCCCATCTTTTCATCAAACATCACTTCTTCTATCTTTTCATATAATTTCCAACCATAATTCTATGAAGTATCACAAATACATGCTCTATTAATCCTTGGCCAGGGGAAAAGGAAAATATATATAAAGTTAAGGCTTATACATTGATAAAGCAAAGAAAAGATAAACAAGCTCAAAAGGGGCTCACTAAGGATAATATGCTTTAGGTTGGCTTTTTGGTTCAAGTGCTTTAAAATTCCTATTGCCTTTATCATCTTCATGTATATTTGTAATGGAATATAATCTCAATAAGATATGAAGCAAGTTCTAGAGATACATATCATTGAAAGAATGCACACTAAAAAAATACAATGTTGAAGGCTCAAAAACTTGTAGTGGTATAACACTATAAAATCAACATGGCATATTCTCAAAGTCAATCCCTAAACCAATTAAACCTTAAAATTTGCATGCATACTCTTTCATTTGATTTATATCTTCATCTATCTCAATTAATTCTCATACATAATACTCATATTCTCAAAAACCTATGGAGTTAAAAAGATCAAACACAATTTTTTTTAAGAACAACAAAGAAAACTAAAATAAAAAAATAAAAATTCTTCCAATACCCCCACACTTAAAACACAACATTGTCCTCAATGTTGAAATAAAAGCAAATGAACATAAAAGAATGATAGAAAATAAATTAAAATACAAAAAAGTAAAAGATAAGGAAAAAGAAAGCAAATCTAATTTTTCTTTTTGTATGTTGGGTTGCCTCCCAGTAAGCGCTTTTCGTTTTATGTCGTTGGATTGACATGTGGCATGCTCATTCTTCATAGATTGGTTCAGCTAACTCTACAGAAGCGGTGAGTTCTACCGTCCAACCTTCATAGAAAGGTTTCAAACGATGTCAATTGATCTTGAGTACTTTGCTGGTTTCTAAACTTGTAATTTCAACTTCACCATAAGGAAAAATATTAGAAACAACAAAAGGTCCAATCCAACGAGAGTGCAATTTTTCAAGAAAATGTTTCAAACGTGAATGATAAAGAAGGACTTTATCTGTAACAACCCGACTTTTCAAGCCCCAAAACAACAGAATTTTTTTTTGACACACATCGTGTCGGTAAATTGCGAACCTATTTTCCTCACATCATCAAAATGCAATCCATACATCAACTACATTCAACATTTCATTTAAAAGGGAAATTTACACAAACACATAATATTATTTTTACATGCTTAGAAGTTCATATTATAATATTACATCCATAGACATGAGTTTGCATTCCTATCCTACTAATAGTCACCACGAATTTAAACAAAAGGGTTCAATAAAAGTTATACGTTTAACACATTGATCCATACAAAATACATCGTGAGTTAGGATGCAACTACATGATTCCTTGCAAAAATAGGTTCCCGTGTATCGGGTTTCCTAGGCATCTCATTGATGTGATGTCCCTGTTGCAGTGCAAAATATTTAAGAGAATGCAATTGTTTATTAGTAATAATGATAATTAAATGATCTAGTAGGAAAAATAAAACATTAACATTATTCCATGGTTGATGCATGATATTTGTAGTTTCTTCATGTACATAGTATACACAATTTATAGTACATATAGTTGCACCAATTCTTGTAATCAACCAAAATCTTAAACCCAGCTATCCTCTCGAGGTATCATTTGTTGAGATTAACCGTTCACTCACCCCGATCATCCACTTCGGATGCCTTTAGCCGAAGCTAATCAATCACTTATCTCGATCATCTATTCGGATGCCATTAGCCAAGGCTAATCATTCCTTTATCCCGGTCATCCATTCGGATGCCATTAGCCGAGGCTAATCATTTCTTTGTCCCGGTCATCCATTCAGATGCTATTAGCCGAGGCTAATCATTCTTTTGACAACATTTAACATTTGACAATCTGTTATCTATTCTAACCCAATATGGTAACATTCATGTTAAAGTATCACATTATTTAACGTATGAAAAAGGAAAGTGGAAGTCACCTACCTACTCCACCTGTGGTTTGTTCTTATCTTGACGATGGTCCGATCCCGACTGCACCACGTAAGACAACAATGGTCACAATTTAATACATTTGTATTTTTGAATCACATTTATCACCACACTTATTTCAAAAGTTCATATATTCACATTCAAGTGTTCCACATTTTATACCATCATACCATGAAATTGTTACTAGCATTTAAGTCATTTTTGCCTAGAAGGCTTATTGTAGAAATCGGCAACGAGAACTGGTTCGCTGCAGGCTGCCAAATTCGGCAGCGAGAATTGGTTCGTTATAGGCTGCCAGTTCGGTAGCGACAACTGTTTCGCTGCCAGCAACCAGTTCGGCAGCAAAAACTGTTTCACTGTTGGCGTCACTGTTCCGGCTGTAGATGCAAAATCGTAGGGGACAACTCAGTTTTGGCAGCGAATCACAATTTCGCTGCAACCAACTCAACTTCGGTGGCTAATCACAAATTCACTGTAGAACATGAAACTCGACAGCGAATGTTAATTGGCTGCAGATAACTCAACTTCAGCAGCAATTCACTGCAGCCGACACAGTTTCGGCAGTGAATCGCAGTTTCGCTGCGAAACATAAATTCGGCAGCGAATTCTAATTTGCTGCAGAAGACTCAATTTCGGCAGCGAATACTTATTTGCTGCAGCCATCACATTTTCGACAGCGAATCGAAATTTACTGCAGAACACACAATTTTGCAGCGAATGCTGATTCGCTGTAGAAGACTCGATTTCGGCAGCGAATGCTAATTCGCTGCGGCCGACACATTTTTGGTAGCAAATCGAAATCTCACTGAAAAACACCCAATTCAGTAGCGAATTCTAATTCGCTGCAGCTGACTCAGTTTCGACAGTGAATACTTATTCGCTGCAGTCGTCACATTTTCAGCAGCAACTCGAAATTTGCTGCAAAACACACAATTCTGCAGCGAATGCTGATTCACTGCAGAAGACTCAGTTTCGGCAGCGAATGCTAATTCACTGCGGCCGACACATTTTTGGCAGCAAATTGAAATCTCGCTGCAAAACACCCAATTCGGCAAAAAATTGTAATTTGCTACAGCTGACTCAATTTCAGCAGCGAATACTTATTCGCTGCAGTCGTCACATTTTCGGCAGCGACTCGAAATTTGCTGCAGAACACACAATTCTGCAGCGAATGCTGATTCGCTGCAGAAGACTCGGTTTCGGCAGCGAATGCCAATTCGCTGCGGCCGATACATTTTTGACAGCAAATCAAAATTTCGCTGTCAAACACCCAATTCGGCAGCGAATTCTAATTCGCTGCAGCCAATACAGTTTCGGCAGCGAATTGAAATTTCACTACAAAAGACACATTGAAAACCATCAATTACAGCATATATCTTTCAATAATTTTAGCAAAATACACACATTGAAACTATCCATTCCAGCACATAATCCTTCAGCCAATCCCAGCAAAACACACACATTGCATGCCGGCCAACCCCATAGTTAAAGTCGGCCCCCTACTATGATTTGTTGTTTCTATTTTATTCATTTTTCTTTACTAGATGTTCTGAAATTGGCCTTATTTCATTTCTGTTTTCTTTGTCCTCTTAGTAAATTTCTATTTTCTTCACATCTAGCTTAGGTCATAGTTAAATTTTCTTAGGGTTTTTTTTCTTCACATCTAGCTTAGGTCATAGTTAAATTTTCTTAGGGTTTTTTCTTCTTCATTTCCGGTTCTAAATCTTAAGGAGAAGAGGAAGGAAGTTTCATGAACCATACCTTACGAATCTAGCTAGATTTGAGGAAGGTTTGATAGTGTTCATCCTCCTCTCCTGCTGGTTTTCTTCCTTCTTCTTCCTCTCATGTTGGTTCCCTTCTCCTTTCTCTCTAGGTGGCTATCCAATCTTCTCTCAAGGTCTTCTCTCTCTCCCTCACACGTTCACAAGGCTTAGGTTTCTGTTAGGGAGGAGAAAGGGAGAGTAACAAGCAGCTGGACATACAGCTGCAGCAACTTTGATAAAAGCTAGGGTTACCTTCTCTCTCCTCCTTGTATTTATACTCCCCATTAAATGAGGTGAGTGTTTGGGGGTGGGTTTAGATGTGTTCTTATCCTTGGTTTGGTCTATCTAAACCCATTTTTACCCCTCCCTCTTAGCTCCTTAAGAAAATTATTATTATTTTATTTTTTATGTTGAAAACCACGTCGTTGCAGATGCAGAAATCGGCAGCGAAAACTATGTCATTGCCGATCGAGAAATCAGCAGCGAAAACTGCATCGCTGCAGATGCAAAAATCGGCAGCAGAAACTGTGTCACTGCCGATCGAGAAATCGGCAGCGAAAAATGCTTCGCTGCAGATGTAGAAATCAGCAGCAGAAACCGATCGAGAAATCGGCAGCGAAAACTACGTCGTTGTCGATCGAGAAATCGGAAGCGAAAACTGCTTCATCAGTTTTGTCTATATATATATATTTTTCTTTTGGGTGTTTACATTATCTCCAACATGAAATTCCTTTCTTGTAAGCATTCGGTCAAGAAGATTTTTAGTCTTTTCTTTGTAAATCCTTGCATTCTCGTAAGCATCATTTCAAATTTCTTCCAACTCTTGTAGTTGCAATTTTCTTGCAATCCCAGCAGCATCATAATCCATGTTGCATTGTTTAATGGCCTAAAAAGCTTTGTGTTCAAGCTCCACTGGTAGATGACATGCTTTTCCATAAATCATTCTATAAGGTGACATTCCTATAGGTGATTTATAAGCAGTCCTATAAGCCCAAAGTGCATCTCCAAGGCGTAGACTCCAATCTCGTTGGTTAGGTTGCACTGTTTTCTCCAAAATAGACTTGATTTCTCGATTGGAAATTTCAGCTTAGCCATTCATTTACGGATAATATGTTGTGGATGTTCGATGAGTCACATGATATTTGCGTAGCAATGCTTCCATGGAACGATTGCAGAAATGAGTGTCACGATCACTAATGATAGCTTTAGGGATGCCAAACCTATCAAATATGTGAGTCCTAACAAAATCTAAAACAACCTTAGCATCATTAGTTTGTGTGGCTTTCGCCTCAATCCATTTGGACACATAATCAACAGCAAGAAGAATATAAAGATTTCCAAAAGAAGAAGGAAATGGACCCATAAAGTCAATGCCCCAAACATCAAAAATTTCACTTACAAGAATATTTGTTAAAGGCATTTGATTTTTATGAGTGATATTACCTGTTCTTTGGCATTTTTCGCATGATTTGCATAAGTGATATGCATCTTTAAAAATAAAAGGCCAATAGAAACCACTTTCAAGTACCTTGTGGGCTGTTTTTTTTGCTCCAAAATGCCCACCACAAGAATGAGAATGACAAAAAGTGAGAATGGAATGAAATTCATCCTATGGTACACATCTCCTTACTACTTAATCCACACAAATTCCACAAGTAAGGAGTATCCCAAAAATAATATTTAGCATCAGCTCGTAACTTGTCCTTTTGGGATGTAGACAAACCTGGAGGGAATTCTTTGGTGACTAAATAGTTCATTAAATCAGCATACCATGGTCTTGTAGAGGAGTGCAACATATACAACTGTTCATCAGGAAATGTTTCTCTTATTGTTTCAGTTGGAATATCCTCGGTCCTTAGTCGACTCAAGTGATCAACCACATGGTTTTCGGCACCTCTTTTGTCTTTGATCTCAAGATCTAATTCTTGTAAAAGCAAGATCCACCTAATTAGTCTTGGTTTGGACTCCTTCTTCTTCAAAAGATACCTGAGAGCTGCATGGTTAGTAAAAACAATGACTTTTGTACTAAGTAGATATGACCTAAATTTTTCAAGACCAAACAGCACTGCAAAAAGTTCCTTTTCAATTGTATGGTAATTGCATTGTGCTCCATCCAACAAGCGAGAAGCGTAGGCGATAACATGCAAATTCTTCCCAATTCTTTGCCCAAGCACAACTCCTACCGCATAGTTACTCGCATCATACATTATCTCAAAAGGTTCATCCCAATTTGGTGGTTGGATGATAGGTTTAGATGTGACATGTCTCTTAAGCTCATCATAGGCATCTTTACAAGCTTGATCAAACACAAAATCCACTTCTTTGGCTAATAGTCTGCATAAAGGTACTGTAATCTTCGAGAAATCTTTGATAAAGCGTCCATAGAAACCTGCATGACCTAGAAAAGAACGAACTTCCCTCATGCATGAGGGGTAAGGCAATGATGAAATAACATCTATCTTAGCTTTATCAACTTGTAATCCACGTGAAGACACAACATGCCCAAGAACTATTCCTTGTTCTACCATAAAAATAACACTTTTCATAGTTCAAGACAAGGTTTGTTTCAATGCACCTTTTTAGGATCAAAGATAAATTTTCTAGACATTTATCAAAAGAATCACCATACACCATGAAATTATCCATAAAAACCTTGATTATTCTTTCAACATAGTTTTCAAGAATGGTCTTCCAAATAATATAGGAGTGCTGGTTGATGAATCACAAGAATCATGTTCCATATCAAGAATATAAAAGTCACATGGAATAACCAAAGTATCAATCTTGACTAGGACATCCTCTATCACACCAAGTGGGTAAACCAAACTACGATCCGCAAGTTGTATTACAATGCTAGTTTTATGCAAAGGCTCAAAACTAAGAGAATCATAAACATGTTTGGGCATAACACTAATGGATGCACCTAAATCACATAAGGCCCTTTTGAAACTAGCATTACCAATAACACATGGGATAGTAAATGCACCTGGGTCCTTTTGCTTCAAAGGCATATTCTTTTGAACAACAGTAGACACAACTTCACCCATACTTACCATTTCATGACCTTTTAATTTGAAAGCTCTCTTAGTAGTACACAACTCCTTCAAAAATTTAGCATACTTCAAAATTTGCTTGATAGCATCAACCAAAGGAATGTTGAGTTCTACTTTCTTGAAAACCTCTAAAATCTCTTTTTCTTTGTCCTCTTTCTTTGACCTAGAAGAACTCACAGGAAAAGGTGGAATTGCTTTAAAACTGGAATTCATTGAGTGAGGAGTTACCTTTAGAGTGTTGGTTGATGTTTTAGTTTGTGGAGGAGGATGATGTTCCTTCTTTGTACTCAATTCAGTTTCTATCTCTTCTTCTTCCTCCATCTTAATTTGTTTTGACCTTTTCTCTTCAAGTTGTTTCCCACTTCTCAGCATGATCGCACTAACATTCTTTTTTGGATTCAATGCTTGGGAGGGTAATTTTCCATTCATTTGTGACTCCAATTTTCCCTACACTTGAAGCTACTTGCCCCATTTACTTCTCTAAGTTGTGAATACTTGACCTTGTTTCTTGTTGAAAAGACATGACATTTTGTTGTAAGGTAATAGTATTAGAAGCCAAAGTTTTCATTGTCTCATGAAGATCATCATTGGATGACAACCCCGTAACATTGGAGTTTGTAAATGGAGGGGGTTGTCTTACTTGATAATTCTGTTAGGGCTGAAATCTATAGTGATGGAATTGTCGGCCTTGATTGCCTTGTTGGGATGGGTTGCCATAGCGTAAGTTGGGATGATCTTTCCATCCAGGATTGTACGTGTTGGAAAAGGGATCATATTTACGCTAGGGCTGTCCATTAAATGCTCCATCAATTGCATGAGCTTGTTCAATGTAATCTTCTTGCATTGTTGGGCACATATCCGAAGCATGTCCTTGTAAGGAGCATATGCTACAAACTTTCACCTGCTGCATATTTCCACAAGCCAAAGAACGCACAAGAGAAGCAAGATCATTAACTTTATTTTGAAGGTTAGAAATACTTACCTCATTTACTCGTTTGTTGGAGAAGTCTCCATGAATGCCAAACTATTTTGAGTTAGCTACCATGTTTGAGATCAATTGGCATGTAGCCTCGGGTGTCTTATCCACCAATGCGCCTCCACTTGCAGCATCAATGATACTATGGTCAGTAGGCATCAATCCTTCATAAAAATATTGAATGAGTAATTAATCGAGTATTTGATGATGAGGGCATTGAATGCATAGTTGCTCAAATCTTTCCCAATACTCGGAGAGTGTCTCTCCATGAGATTGCTGAATCCCACGTATTTCTTTCCTTATATTAGCAACTCGAGATGCTGGGAAATACTTCTCAAGGAAAATCTTTTTCATGGCATTCCAAGTTCCAATAGATCCTGGAAGAATAGAGAAAAGCCATGCCTTTGCTGTCCCTTTTAAAGAGAAAGAGAAAGCTTTCAACTTAACTTGTTCTTCATTTACTCCATTTGGTTTCATGCTAACACAAACCATATGGAACTCCTTGAGATGAGTATGAGGATCTTCTTCTACAAGACCATTAAATGTTGGTAACAAATGTATAAAACTAGATTTGAGCTCAAAGTTTACATTATTGTCAATGTTTATGCATAATGGCTAATTTTTCACGTTAGGAGCAGCAAGCTCCTTGAGTGTTTGTTGTCGTGCAATAGCCATGGTGTTGAGACGAGCTTCCTTGCGTAACCTACGTAAAGTTTTTTCTAATTTGAGATCCAAATGCACTTGAATTTGATTAGTAGAACAGCTTATTGGCATAAATCATCAAGAAAACTCAAAAGAAACCAATCACACAAGAGACAGAAAACAATGCAAATTCTACAAAAATCCTACGCTAAAAAACTAAAACTGCCTTAAAACCTTAGAAAACAGTGGAATTTGGCGTGAATAGGGTGGGGCTAGTATCATACCACTAGTCTTGTTCAGAATATCATTTTCCTTCAAGAAAGGAGAAACCAAAACCTCCTTCCACAAACAATTTTGTTTTGAACAGTACCGCTACCATAAATAAACAGTACCGCCGCAAGCAAAAATTCTGTTTCTCTCTTTTTTTTTTCAGAAATATAAATAAAAATTACAGCAACTAAAAACAATAGCACAAGCACAAGAATCAACTAAAAATACTTCCTCGACAACGGTGCCAAAATTTGTTGCGATGTCGTGGTCGCACAAATTAACTACCCTAACTTAAAACACAACACACAAGATAGTATAGAGCAAGCAAAGGGTTGATCCCATAAAGAAGATTTAGTTTAGATTTTTATGTTATACGTTATGCAATTAGGGGGTTTTGATTTGTAATGATCTAAAGTATGGAAGAAATTAAACTAGCAAACAAAATCAATTGAACTCAAAATTTATCAAGAAAACAAACCTTGGTTGCAAACACACATCCACCAACAGAAATTAGAACCGATCCTTGAAACAAAACTATAATTTATACTCTAAATTTTTATCTTTTCTTAATGTTTTTTAATTAACGGATCCGCCGTATAACTAACTCTAACCAACAAACAATCACAATGTTCGCATTAATGATTTAGTTCAATGGCAGCCCTAAGAACCAAATATTTAAGTGTTCTCCCTAAGTTTAATAATGTAGTTTCGCCACAATTATCAAGCTTAGTTGCTTCACAAGTTTATACATCACAACTCTGGTTTTGATATCAAACTTAGCAATAAATTGTTCACAATAATAACTTAGAGTTCTGCTCTAGCAATTATCAACAACAATCATAGAAAATATGCATAGGAAAACAATCATACTTATTCATAATATAAACTGAAAATAAAAGGAAGAATAAATCTCACGGTTCTTGAAATCTGAAGGTTTGTTGTGTCCTTGCAACCAAGAAAAGAGCTTAGCCTTGCATAACTATTGGACAACTACTTTTAAAGAATAAAAAGAGCATGATTTATTGGGTTTGTAGAGGAGAGAATTTGTGTTTCTTAACTTGTAGCTGCTGCCCCCTTCTCTCCTCTCTCTCTTTCTTTTTATATGCTAAGAAACCCTAGTTTTTAATTTACAAAGTAGTCCTCCCTTAAGTTGACAATTGACATTTAAGTACTTTAATAACTATTTTCTCTAAAAAAGAGAAATAGCCTTGCATGAAATCTTTAAAATCTAACTTAGAGGAGCTAAATTGCTGATATAAAAACTTGGATGATAGTTTAGAAGCTTCAAAACGTAATTTGGACTCATTTCTTCACGAAACCTGATTGCTGGCAGAATTCAGTAGTCATCTTTGAAAAATCATATCTCCCTCATTTGACATCATTTTTTAATGAAATTTGAAGCGTTTACATACCTTTGAGTCAGTAATCCAAAAAATTTGAGTGCATAAATTGGACTTCTATAGCTTTAGATATTGAATTTTGAATAGACAAAGGTCAACAGTGGCAGAATACGAGATTTGACTTTGAAGGATGTGATTTCCATGATCTTCCTCTTTTTATTTTTCTTTCATTACATTTCCAAAAAGATATGGATGTTAGCTTTTTAGTGCCACTGGAATCACTTCATTTTGATCTTTAGAACTCATGCTCTGCACAAAACATCGACTGAACGTCAAATCTGCCAATTATCTCCAATTTACTTCTTTTTGCATTTTTCATCCAAAAATGCCTTCAAAACTTGAAACAAAGAATATCAAGGCATTTTACATATAAAACATGGACAAAACATTAGGTAAATATGGGTGAAACTATCGAATAATATGGTTTCATCAAGAGATGTGCATCGTGCAATTCATAATTCATGGCCCCATTTTCATAAAGAACATGATCGACTTAGTCTTGGGAATCTGACTAAAAAAGACCTTGTTTGCTAGTTTTTAAGAAAACTAGAAGGGAAGTCTATCCTCGACCTATAGAGGGTGTTTAAACCGTTCTTGGATGTAAAACCAAGGGAAGATGTGAGTCATAATCAAAACTACTTGTGCATACATATGCTTTTTCAAAAATAAATAAATAAATAAATAAATAAAGAGAGAGTGTGTGTGTGTGTGATGCTTCAGTTGGTCTACGTATAGGTGGTATGATTGTCTTTTTAATTTCTCATCTATAAAATCTTCTCTTCCTTCCTTCCATTTCTACTCAACTCATACATTCAATAAATATCGAAGCATGTATAAATGACAAATTCTTTAGTTGATCACATAAGAAATACTGGTGTTTTTGGTGGATCTAAACTTGGGAAAGAAAAGGAGATTTTAAAATCAGCAAATCATCTTGGTCTGGTGCTAACTGAGAGAAAGATTATTTAGTGTATGGGGAAGGCAATCTTGGATTAATAAGAGGTGTGTCAATAGTTATATTTTTAGGAGGTAGTAAGGTTTTAGGGGTCATCCTTGAAGCTTTAGCATAAGAGGATATCATTGGAAAAACAATTGGAGAGGAACTATATGTCTCCACAATGTCTAATCGAATGAATGGAATGTTTAACCATGTTTATGCCTTCATAGCCTTACCAGGTGGTCTAGGCACATTAGAAGAGATTTTTCATATTTCCTCTTAGACTCAACTGCACATTCACCATAAACCCATAGGTTTGTTCAATGTTAATGGTTATTATAATAAGTTATTGTCTTTTCTTGATCATGCTCTAGAACAGGAATTTCTAACATCTTCTACACAACAAATTATAATCTTTATTGCTACTGCTAAACAATTGATTGACCAACTACAATCTTTCATTCCTGTAATTGATCCCTCTATGAGTCGTATAAATTGGTCATCTAAAGAAATCTATAAAAATCTTAGATTAGATTTGAGTCTTCATTTATAAATTTTTTTGTCTTTTTATTTTATTCTTGTGTTTTGTTATTTCTTCTTCTTTTTTTTGGTGTGTTTCAAGTTTGTTTGTATTTGTTAATTCAAGTGATATCGTCTATACTCTATCTTTCTACTGTAGAACATTAAGGACAATGTCTCATTTTGGTTGGGGGGAGAGGTTAGTAGCTAAAAAACATTTAACTAACTTTGTTTTCTATTCATAAAGCAGGTGCAAAATTATTGTTACTATGATGGTAGAGTAAAAGAGATCTTTTTATGACTCTTGAGATGCATCTTATTAACCATTCTTAATAAGGTCTATCATAATACTTCTTGAAATATTCAGGTTTACAAACTCTTGTATTGTTATCACTTAATTCTGCTTATATACTCATTTAACATGTATTCTTAAACCTTAATTTACACACACACACACACACACACACTTTAATATATGATTATGGGTTATATATTAGATTATTACATTATGTATGTTCTTTTGTTAAAGGTAACAACTAAGGGAAATGAATAGTACATAATTTGAAATTAAAAAACAAAAAAAGAGCAAAAAAATGATGATAATAAAAATATAGATAAATTTGGTTTCGTAACCTCCCTAACCTAAACAATTAAGCCCGAAGGGTGTTTTAACACCTAATAACCTAAAGTCAACTAACTTTGGAGCTATTGACCCAATGCTTGTTACATGGATTAAGAAAAAAAGCTTAAGGGAATTAAACATTGCACTATCTATGTATCAGTATCTGCAACCCGAGTTACTAAGCTCGTAGGGGTGTCTTAACACTTGATGCCCTAAGACCAACTAGTCTAGGAGTCATTAGCTGAAAGCTCGTTACATAGGTTAAAGATATATGATGTTTTAATTATATGTATATATATTAAAAGAAAAAGAGAAAAATAATAATAATCTCAACCCAAGGAAGTTAACCTTAAACATTACAACAAAAATTTTCTTTTCTTCCAAGAAAAGCCCCATAATTATATGTTGATATATTAAGCGTAAAAGAATGGTTTATTAATATCTTGTTAAGAGGTATTGAGCATATATATAAATTTAAAAAGAGTTTGTTTATCTGGATAGATTAATAGAAATTAAATAATGAATACTTTGCTTTATGGAATTTGCAAATTATTTTTTTATTTTAACGCTTTGATTACTAGAGACTAGTAATAAACTGGTTGAGGGGTGTGATTAGTACTTAAAAGTGTATTTTTTTTTATCAAGGTTTTATGTCATCGTTTTGCACTTGAAGTATCAATAACTCCTTAACTAAAACATGTTTTATAATAATATATCTAATAATATAAGATACCTTTAATTTGTGGTAAATATTCATTTTAAATACAAGCCTATCACACAAATGAAAGGATTGATTGATGAATTTAAGAACTAAAATTGAAAGGACAAAGAGATGGCCAAATTTAGAAAAGAGATGCTGGTGTAGTCCAAACCAGAACACTGTTCAATAAAGAGCCTAGGACTTAAAAGGCCATTTTCAAGTCCAAAATTATAGCAACAACAAAGAAGTCGGTATCTATCCTCCAGCCTGAGCACTGTTCAGTGTTTAGCCCACGTTTGGAATTCTAGAAGTTCAAATGACCTGAATGTTTTACATAAGAAAGCTGAGATAATTTTCTACAACTTTCATATTTCAAGCGGCTCTAATTTTGACGTTATCAATGATGTTTTGGGCAGATAAAAAAAAGAAGGATTGTTACCAAGTCAAGAGTTGGTCACCCACTCATCAATTAGTCATCAAATCAATAGTTTCCAATTTTAGCCTATAAGAGGAGGCATTTGCCATGCATTTAGGCATCTTGGTTTCCAGATCAAGATCATGCTTTTGCTTTCTCTCTTTGTATTTTTTGTAATGTTTATGCTTTGCTTTCATTAATATCAAGTTTATACCTTTTATTTTCTTTCCTTTACTTAGTTAACTTTTATCTTATTTATGTTCTTATTTTGTTTATTTATTTTTCTTTCTTTCATTATGTTTAGCTAAGTTTATTATGTCAAGGTGAAAGGTTACAGTAATGGTGTAAGAATAAGTATAGTGTAAACTCAATATGGACTTTAATGTTTGATACTAACATATTTTGTATTTATTATCTTGTTCACTCTTTAATACTTTACTTGTTAAATGACTAATCTAGATTTATGCTGTAAAACACTTGGTACAACAAATACTTGGCACTCTCATAACCCATATTGTATGGTATAACCGACACCTAAGCTATGAAAGGAACTTGATTTGTTGTTAACATAAGTTATAATCATGAATGCCTGATGAGATTTACAAATATTAACATTAATCAAATAAGATAACTAATATGATCATGTTAAATATTTATAATCTGATCGGAACCTCCTTTATATGTGGTTTCCAATGGAATAATAAGAGTTTATACTATACTTGTTTGACATTCCATTAGTGGAGCCTCTAACCTTGATATTTGTTATTATTATTGTTTAATCCTTACATTAATATTCCATCTCAAAGTTCTCATCATCGTCATCATCTTCTTCTTCTTTTTCTATATTATTATTATTATTATTATTATTATTGGTACTACTACTACTACTATTGTTGTTGTTGTTGTATTATTGTCATCTATAATTCATACAATTAACCTTCTTGTAGTTCGACCCTGGTTTTGCCAGGTTATTTATTAGTTCGATATTCCTGCACTTGGAAGAAGACATCAATCTTTTGGTCGTGTCATGTTTCCGATTCGTCATCATTCATTGTTTAAGAAGATGTCTTCTAACAATGTTTTGTTTTGGTTGGGGGTAGTAGTTGACAAAAAAAAACTAATTAACTAACCATTTTTGTTTTTAATAAAATCATTTGACAAAACTATTATAATTAGAATGACAGAGTAAGGAAGAATTTTTTTACTCTTGAGATGCATCTTAGTAAATATTTACCCAATGCTATTTACAATATTCATAACAAGGTCTATCACATACTTCTCTTGAAATATTCAAGTTTACAAATTCTCACATTAATATCAATTGATTCTACTCATAATCTTCTTAAATACGTATTCATAAACCTTCATTTTCACACACACACTTTAACATATGATTATGGGTTTCATATTAGATTATTATATTATTTATGTTCTTTTGTTAAAAGTAACAACTAAGAAAAAGAGATAGTATATAATTTGCAAAAAAAAAAAAACAGAAAAAGAAAGATGATAATAAGTGTAACTAAATACATAAAAAAATAGATACATTGGGTTTCGTAGCCTTCCTAACCTAAGCAATTAAGCTCAAATGGGTGTTTTAACACCTAATACCCTAAAGTCAACTGACTTGAGAACTACTAGCCCAATGCTTGTTACATGAGTTGAGGAGAAAAGGTTAAGGAAATCAAACATTGCAGTATCTACAACCCAAATTGTTAAGCTCGAAGGGTTGTCAAAATGATTAGTACTTAAAAGTGCATTTTTATTAAGGTTTTATGTTATCATTTTGCACTTGAAGTATCAATAACTCCTCAACTAAAGAATGTTTTATAATAATATATCTAATAATATAAGATACCTTTAATTTATGGTAAATGTTCATTTTAAATATAGGCCTATCACATAAATGAAAGGATTGATTGATGAATTTAAGAATTGAAATTACAAAGAGATGGTTAAACTTAGAAAAGAGATATCGGTGCAATCCAAATTGGAACATTGTTCAGTAATTGGGTCATATCTGGAGTTGTAGATCTTAGATTTAGGTCTATTTTATATGGATGGAAAGGTAAGATATAAGCCTACAACTTTCATATGGAGTCAAGACTTAAAAAGGCTATTTTCAAGTCCAAATTGTAGTAACAACAAAGAAGTCTGAATCTGTCTTCCAGCCCGAGCATTATTCATTGTTTGGCCTATATCTAGAGTTCTAGAAGTCCAAATGACCTGAATGTTTTACACAAGAAAGCTGAGATAATTTTCTACAACTTTCATGTTTTAAGTGGCTTCATTTTTTACATTATCAATGATGTTTTAGGCAGATAAAAGAAGATAAGGATTGTTACCAAGTCAAGAGTTGGTCACCCACTCATCAATTAGTCATCAAATCAATAGTTCCCAATTTTGGACTATAAAAGGAGGCATTTGCCATGCATTTAGGCATCTTGGTTTCCAGATCAAGATCATGCTTTTGCTTTCTCTCTGTGTATTTTTTGTAATGTTTATGCTTTGCTTTCATTAATATCAAGTTTATGCCTTTCATTTCCTTTCCTTTACTTAGTTAACTCTTATCTTATTTATGTTTTTATTTTGTTTATTTATTTACTTTCTTTCATTATATTAGCTAAGTTTATTATGTCAAGGTAAAAAGGTTACAGTAATGATGTAAGAATAAGTATAGTGTAAACTCAATATGGACTTTAATGTTTGATACTAATATATTTTGTATTTGTTATCTTGTTTACTCTTTAATACTTTGCTTGTTAAATGATTAATCTAGATTTATATTGTATAATACTTCGTACAACAAATGCTTGACACTTTTATAGTTCATACTGTATAGTATAACCGACACGTGAGCTATGAAAGGAAATTCATTTGTTGTTAACATAAGTTATAATCATGAATGCTTGACGAGATTTACAAGTATTAGTATTAATTGAATAAGATAACTAATGTAATCATGTTAACAATATATAATCAGATTGGAACCTTCTTTGTGTGTCGTTTCCAATTAAATATTAAGAGTTTATATTATACTTGTTTGGCATACCATTAATGGAACCTCTAACATTGACATTTATTGTTATCATTGTTTAATCTTTATATTAATATTTCATCTTGAAGTTCTCAATTTTTTTTTCTTCTTCTTCTCTTTCTTTTTTTTTTTATTATTATTATTAGTACTACTACTACCACTACTATTACTACTACTACTAATATTCCTACTATTACTACTATTGTTATTATTGTTGTTGTTATTGTTATTGTCATCTATAATTTATATAATTAACTTCCATGTGGTTCAACCTCGATCTTACCGGGTTATTTATTACTTTAACACTCCTGCACTTGAGAGAAGACATCAATCTTTTAGTCGTGTCATTCAACACCTAATGCCCTAAAACCAACTGTTAAAGATATATTGTGTTTTAAGTTTTTTTTTAATATATATATATATATATATTAAAAAAAAAGAGAGAAAATAATCCCAACTTAGAAAAGGTAACCTTAAACATTAGAAAAAAAACCTTTGTTTTCTTTCAAGTAAAGCCCCCTAACTATATGTTGATATATTAAGCATAAAAAAAAAGGTTTATTAATATCTTGTTCAAGAGTTATTGAGCAGATATATAAATTTAAGAAGAGTTTATTTATCTAAATAGATTAATAAAAGTTTAATAATGAATCACTTGCTTTATGGAATTTGCAAATTGTTTTTTATTTTAACGCTTTGATTCCTAGATACTATAGAAAAACATCTAATTAGTACTTAAAAGTGTATTTTTATCTAGGTTTTATATAATCATTTTGCACTTGAAGTATTAATAACTCTATAACTAAAGCATGTTTTATAATAACAAATCTGATATCATAAGGTACCTTTAATTTATAGTAAATGTTCATTCTAAATGCAGGCCTATGACATAAATAAAAGAATTTATTGATGAGTTGAAGTATTGAAATTGAAAGGAAAAGGAAAGGGCAAAACTAAAAAAAGAGATGCTAGTATAGTCCAAACTAAAACACTGTTCAGTAATTAAGTCATATCTGGAGCTGTAGATATTAGATTTAGGTTTATTCTATATTGATGGAAAGCAAAGAGAAAGGCCTAAAACTTTCATGTAGAAGTCAAGACTTAATTCTGCTATTTTGAAGTCTAAATCTTAGCAACAATGTAAAAGTCCAAATTTGTCCTACAATTTAGACACTGTTTAGTGTTCAACCTATATCTTGAGTTTTAAAAGTTCAAATAACCTTAATTTTTCTTTTTATGAAAAGCTGAGATAATTTTCTAGAACTTTCATGTGGAAGTATGGTTTAAATTTTGACGTTATCAATGATGTTTTTGGTAGACAAGAAGATAAGAATTGTCACCAAGTCAAAAGTTGGCCACCCACTCAACAATTATCATCAAATTAATAGTTTTTAATTTTAGCCTGTAAAAGAAGGCATTTGCCATGCATTTAGGCATCTTGGTTTTCAAATCAAGATCATACTCTTGCTTCTCTTTTTGTATTTTTGTAATTCTTAAGTTTTGTTTTCATTAATAGTTTGTTTATACCTTTTATTTCATTTCCTTTACTGAGTTAACTTTTATCTTATTTATATTCTTATCTTGTTTATTTATGTTTCTCTCTTTCATTATGTTTAGCTAAGTTTATTATGTCAACATGAAAACGTTATAGTAATAGTGTAAGAATAAGTATAATGTAAACTCAATATGGACTTTAATGTTTGATACCAACATGTTTTGTATTGGTTATTTTGTTCACTTTTAATACTTTACTTGTTAAATGGTTAATCTGGATTTGTGTTGTATAACACTTGGTACAACAAAGATTTTGCATTTTCATAGCCCAACTATATGGTATAATCGATACTTATGTTATGAAAGGAATTTGATTTATTGCTATCATAATTTATAATCATGAATACTTGACAATATTTACAAGTATTAATATTATTCAAATAAGGTAACTAATGTAATCATATTAACAATTTGTAATCTAATTGGAACCTTCTTTGTATGTGGTTTCCAATTGAATGATAAGAGTTTATACTATACTTATTTGATCCTCATATTGATCTTCCATCTCAAAGTTCTCATCAACTTTTTCTTCTTCTTCTTTTTCTATTATTATTATTATTACTATTATTCTTCTTATTGTTGTTGTTGTTGTTATTTATAATTTATATAATTAACCTCGTTGTGGTTCAACCTCAATCTTGTTGGGTTATTTATTACTTCGACACTCCTGCACCTAGGAGAAGACATCAATCTTTTGACTGTGTCAAGTTTTTACTATCGTTTGCCAATGAGGTAAATTCTTATACAAATTATAGAATTTATTTTATTTTATTTTTTACTTTTCTTATATCTAACTTTGTTTCTTTTTTTTTTGTTTCTTCTTATTTTATTTTCTTTTTCCTTTTATTCTATTCCTACACGTGCATGAGAGTTTGGTCACGTACATTAAGTGGTAGACTTTGTAAGAATATCCTCATTATTTTTAGAAAATATGGCCGAAGAAGATAACCAATCACTTCATAATAAGAATAATCATGCTAGAACATTTAAAGACCACATGAATCTCACAAGAACAAGTGCATCATCATATTTAATTTTCCCCCATAATGCATCTCATTTTAATTTTAAATCAGAAATTACTTAACTTTTACCTTCTTTTCATAGTTTAGATTTAAAAAATCTAAACTTGCATTTAAGGGAATTTGAAGAGGTTTCTAACACCTATTATGACTCAAATTGTAGCATGAACACCATCAGATTAAAGTTTTTTTCTTTTTAATTAAAAGATAAGGTTAAAAAATCGCTATAAAATTTGAGACTTGGATCCATTCATGCTTGGAATGAAATGCAATAATAATTTTTAAAAATGTTTCTTTCATCTCATAGAACAAAATCTTTCAAAAGACAAATAACCACTTTTACTCAAAAACTAGAAGAAACATTTTACCAATATTAGGATAAATATCAAGACTTGCTTAATACTTGCTCTCATCGTGGTTTTAAAACATAAAGATTGGTTTCATTTTTTTATGAAGGGTTAACACCTAGAGATAGATAAATGGTTGAATTGATGTACAATAGAACTTTTAAAGATAAAGATTTTAATAAAGCAATGGAGTACCTAGACTTGCAACCTAAAAATGCTCAAAATTAGGACACTACAGGCACTTATAAGACACCAAGTGATACTCAATCTCATACATCTAGTAGAGGTGTGTATAACCTTAAAGAAGATCATGACCTCTAAGCCAACTTTGCATCTTTAGCTAAAAAAGTCAAGGCACTAGAATTAAAAAAGAGTGGTCAATTAAAATATATTCAAGATATTGTGTGTCAATTCTATGAAACAAATGAACACTCAACCAATGATTGTCTCACGTTGCCTTTTTTTAAAGAATATCTTTATGAACAACCTCATGCTTTAAACAATTTCTAAAGGCCTAATCATAACCCATACTCGTAAATATATAACCCTAGTTAGAGAAATAAACTAAATTTTAGTTGAAAAGGTAATAATAACAATGCACAAACTTCACAACCACCATTTCAAGCATACCATAATTTTAAAAATTCTTATGGATATACACCTCTTTATGCTCCACCTCCTAGAAGAAATCTTGAGGAAACATTGCATGCATTCATTGAACAGCAAGAGATAATCAATACTTAACTTGCTCAAAGCATAACAGATTTTAAAGATATTTGCAAAATTGACATTTGCTCTTAATTTTCAAGAGAAAGGTAAGTTTCCATCTCAACCACAGCAAAATCCTAAGGGGCAATACAAAGCAAATGCAAGTAGCTTTAGAAGTCAACATATTGATCAAGTCAAATTAGTCACTACTCTTTACAGTGGTAAGATTATTGAAAAACTCACTCTTGAACCTTATAAGAAAGATGATGAGTCAATCTTTAAGGCTAAGGAAGGGGTTAAATCTGAATATTGCAAAGAAAAGACTAATTCCCCACCAACATTTTCATTTTCTCATGTCGTGTCCGAACAAAAAAAGTTAATCATAACTATGAAGATTGAAAACTAAATGCAAGTAGCTTTCAAACAGGTAAGGATCAATATGTCATTGCTAGATGTTATTAAACATGATCCTTCTTATACTAAATTTTTGAAAGATCTGTGCGCTATGAAGAGAAAACTAAATGTGAAAAAGAAAACCTTCTTAGTTGAACAAGTGTCATTCTTCAGAACAATAATGCTTTGAAATATAAAGACCTTGGTTGTCCTATAATTTCTTGCTTTAATGGAGAACATAAAATTGAAAGAGTCTTACTTGATCTTAGAGCTAGTGTGAATTTACTTTCATATATAGTTTTTCAAAGTCTCAATCTAGATGAGTTAAAACCAATTTCTGTAACTCTCTTACTTGCTGATAGATTTGTAAAAGTGCCTAGAGGAATATTTGAAGATGTGTTCGTACAAGTCAATAAATTCATTTATCCTATGGATTTTATTATTTTGGATACACAACCTGTTGAAACATTTAACTCATTTCTTGCTATTTTAGTACCCTCGTTTTTTACAACTTCTAACGCATTGATTAATTGTAGGAATGGACTGATAAAGTTATCATTTGGAAACATGACATTGGAGATGAATATTTTCAACATTTGCAAGCAACCTGGAGATGATAATGATTTACAAGAAGTAGATCATATTGAAGAATAAGTTTATGATCAACTTGAATCTTCTTTAAGTAAAATTGATTTAGATGAATTTGAAGATTTGCAAATAACTTATTCTCAAGAAAAAATCATGAATGAAAAAGGCACAAAAAATATTGTCGCAGATCATTTGTCAAAATTGATAATAGATTCAACATCCGACATCACACCAATCTATGATTACTTTCTGTTGAATGCTTACTTTCTTTTAGTTCAATGCTTTGGTTTGCTAAAAACAATTTAATTTTCTTGGTTCAGAATTTTTGCCAACTCACTAGAGTACCAAAGATAACAAAAAAAAATTAAGTGAATTGCAAAACTTTTATTAAGATGACTCATACTTATTCAAATATTATCTTGATCAAATATTTCAAAGATATATTCTCGATAATAAGATAAGTAGTATCATTAAAGTTTATCATTCTGAGGCATATGAGAGTCAATTTTCATAAAAAAGGACAACTGCTAAAATCCTACAAAGTAGATTTCACAAGCCCACAATATTCAAGGACTCACATGTGTTCTGTAAAGCTTGTGAAAATTATCAAAAGTCTGGATTTGTTTCAAAACATAAGGAATCGTTAGATAATCTTTTATTGACTTTTGAGACATATCTTGGTGGAGATGTGCATTTCATCACTTATAACCCCATCTCTATAAAAAAATATGTTTAACATAGTCTTGGAAATCTGACTAAAAAAAACCATGTTTGCCAGTTTTTAAGAAAACTGGATGGAAAGCCTATCCCTATCCCATAGAGGGTGTTTAAGTAGTTCTTGGATGTAAAATCAAGGGAAGGTGTGAGCCATAATCATAATTACCTGTACATACACAAGTTGTTTTTCAAAAAAATTAATATAAATAAATAAATAAAAAGAGAGAGTAAAACTCCAGCTGGAAAGAATGAAAACCCATCAAACAAAAAGTTAGGATCTCCTTATCTAGAAAATGAGAACAGTTAATGTCAAAGAGAAGAAAAGACTAATCAAGAAGAGGGTTGTAAAATTGATATATATAAAAAAAAACAAGAAAGTGAGGCAAAAGAGCTACCAACAAAGAAGAAATGCACGGAAACATGTGCCGCTAAGTCTGTTGGCCAAGAAAAAGTGAAGGAGAAATCCATTGATAAGCTGATTGAGGATGAACTCAAAGAACTTGGAGATAAGAATAAGGTGAGTAGCATAGTTCCCTCCTTTCCATTTTTTTATGTGAATTGACATTGGATGTTCCCTTGAGAAAGAAATAAATTTTAAATAAGACGATATGAGAAATTGAATTTTTGGCTAGACTTCTCTAGATTTTGTATTTGTTCTTGGGTTGAATTAATTTTTCCTTTTCTTTCCTATACAATCACAATTTCCAAGTTCTCATTTATAAAATCTTCCCTTTCTTCCCTTTATTTTTATTCAACCCACACATTTAACATATATAAAATTGTATAGAAATGACATGTTCCTCATGTCATCACTTAAGAAACATTTATATTTTTGATAAATCCAATTCTAGGAAGGAAATAGAGTTTTTATTAAGTGAATGGGGGAGGTAGCCTTGTGTTAATGAGGGGAGTGTTAATAATTGCATTTTTAGGTGGTAGTCAAATTTTAAGAGTTGTCCCTAAAGCTTTAGCATAAAAGGAGATCATTAGAAAAATAATTGGTGAGGAACTACATGATTTTGTAATTTCTAATTGAATGAATGTCATGTTTAAACACCCTAATGTCTTCATTGTCATATTAGGTGGTCTGGACACATTCAAAGAGATCTTTCATATTTCCCCTATAGGTTTGTTAAATGTTGATGATTTTATGATAAATTATTGTCTTTTCTTGATCATGTTATGGAACAAGAATTTCTAACATCTTTGGTATGACAAATCATAATCTCTACTACTGCTACTAAATAATTGATTGACCAATTATAATCTTTTACTCTTATAATTGATCTCTTCATGAGTCATATAAATTGTTCGACTAAAACAAACCATAAAAAGTTTACATTGGATTTGAACATTCATTTGTCAATCCCTATGTATTTTGCTTTTCTTAAAAGTATATAATTTTGTTTTGTTATTTTTTATATTTGTTTAAAGTTTGTTTCAAATTTGTTAGTGTTCAATGTTTCAAGTTATGTCTTCTATACTCTATCTTTCTACCTTAGAACATTGAAAATAATGTCTAGTTTTAGTTACAGTGAAAGGGTGGTAGTTGATATTTAAAAAAAAAAAAACTAATTGTGTTTTCTATTTGATAAACCATTTACAAATCTATTGTTACTAAGATGATAAAGTAAAGATGAATTTTATTAACTCTTGAGATATATCTTAGTAAATATTTTTCTATGGTTATTTGCAATATTCATAATAAGGTCTATCAAAATACTTCTTGAAATATTCAAGTTTACAAACTCTCGTATTGTTATCATTTAATTATACTCATATACTCATTTAACATGTATTCTTAAACCTTTATTTTCACACATACACTTTAACATATGATTGTGAGTTGCACATTGGATTATTACATTATTTATATGATTTTGTTGAAGGTAACAACTAAGAGAAATGAATAGTATATAAATTGCAAAAAAAAAACAAAAAACCAAAAATAAAATAAAAAATGATGATAATAAAAAAGTAGATAAGTTTGATTTTGTAGCTTCCTTAACTTAAGTAATTAAGTATGATGGAGTGTTTTAACACCTAATACCCTAAAGTCAACTGACTTGGGAGTTATTGGCCTAACGCTTGTTACATGGGTTGAGGAGAAAAGCTTAAGGGAATCAAATATTGCACTATCTATGTATCAATATCTGCAACCTCAGTTAATAAGCTTGTAGGGGTGTCTCAATACCTAATACCCTGAGACCAACTAGTCTAGGAGTCATCAGCCAAAAACTCGTTACATGGGTTAAAGATGCAATGTGTTATTAAGTTATATATATTAATAATTAAAAAAAAAGATAATAATCTCAACCCAAGGACGTTAACCTTAAACATTAGAAAAAAAAATTTATTTTCTTCCAAGTAAAGCCCCATAACTATATGTTAATATGTTAAGCATAAAAGAAAGGTTTATTAATATTTTCTTCAAAAGTTATTGAGTAGATATATAAATTTAATGATATTTTGTTTATTTGTATAGATTAATAAAAGTTGAATGATGAATGTCTTGCTTTGTGTAATTTGTAAATTTTTTTTATTTTAATACTTTGATTCCTAGAGGCTAGTAATAAACTAGTTAAGAGGTGTGATTAGTAGTACTTAAAAATATATTTTTATTTCCTTTTCTTTACTGAGTTAACTTTTATCTTATTTATGTTTCTCTCTTTCATTATATTTAGCTAAATTTATTATGTCAAGGTGAAAAGGTTACAGTAATGGTGTAAGAATAAGTATAATGTAAACTCAATATGGACTTTAATGTTTGATACCAACATGTTTTGTATTTGTTATCTTGTTCACATTTAATACTTTGCTTGTTAAATGGTTAATCAGGATTTATGTTGTATAACACTTGGTACAACAAATACTTTGGACCTTCACAGCCTAACTGTATGGTATAACCGACACTTGTGCTATGCAAAAAACTTGATTTGTTGCTAACATAAGTTATAATCATGAATAGCTGACAATATTTACAAATATTAGCATTATTCTAATAAGATAATGTTAATAATTTATAATATAATTGAAACCTCCTTTGTGTGTGGTTTCTAATTGAATTATAAGAGTTTATGCTATACTTGTTTGAAATACCATTAGTGGATTGATTAGTACTCAAAAGTGCATTTTTATCATGGTTTCATACTATCATTTTGCACTTGAAGTATCAATAACTCCTTAACTAAAGTATGTTTTATAATAATCTATCTAATAATACAAGATACCTTTAATTTATGGTAAATATCCATTTTAAATGTAGGCCTATCACATAAATGAAAGGATTGATTGATGACTTTAAGAACTTCAATTGCAAAGGCAAAGAGATGATCAAACTTAGAAAAGAGATGTCGGTGCAATCCAAACCAGAACATTGTTCGGTAATTGGGTCATATCTGGAGCTATAGATCTCAAATTTAGGTCTATTTTATATGGGTGGAAAGGTAAGATATAGGCCTATAACTTTCATATGGAGCCCAAGATCTAACAAGGCCATTTTCAAGTCCAAATTGTTGTAACAACAAATAAGCCTGAATCTGTCCTCCACCCCGAACACTGTTCAGTATTTTGGCCATATCTAAAGTTCTAGAAGTCGAAATGAGCTGACGTTTTTACACAAGAAAGCTAAGACAATTTCCTAGAACTTTCATGTTTTCAAGTGGCTCTAATTTTGATATCATCAATGATGTTTTGAGCAGACAAGAGAAGATAAGAATTGTCACCAAGTCAAGGGTTGGCCATCTACTCATCAATTAGTCATCAAATCAATAGTTCCCAATTTTGGCCTATAAAAGGAGGCATTTGCCATGCATTTAGGCATCTTGGTGTCCAGGTCAAGATCATGCTCTTGTTTTCTCTTTTTGTATACTTTATGCTTTGTTTTCATTAATATCAAGTTTATGCCTTTCATTTCCTTTTCTTTGCTTTGTTAACTCTTACCTTATTTATGTTCTTATTTTGTTTATCTATTTTTCTTTCTTCCATTATATCTAGCTAAGTTAATTATGTCAAGGTGAAAAGGTTACACTAATGGTGTAAGAATAAGTATGGTATAAACTTAATATGGACTTTAATGTTTGATACTAACATGTTTTATATTTATTATCTTGTTCACTCTTTAATACTTTGCTTGTTAAATGAGTAATCTTAATTTATGTTGTATAACACTTGGTACAACAAATGCTTGACACTTTCATGGCCCATAATGTATGGTATAACCGACACCTGAGGTATGAAAGGAACTTGATTTGTTGTTAACATAAGTTATAATCATGAATGCTTGACGAAATTTACAAGTATTAGCATTAATTGAATAAGATGACTAATGTAATCATGTTAACAATCTATAATCTAATTGGAACCTCCTTTATGTGTGGTTTCCAATTGAACAATAAGAGTTTATACTATACTTGTTTGACATACCATTAGTGGAACCTCTAACCTTGACATTTGTTATTATCATTCTTAATCCTTACTTTAATATTTCGTCTCAAAGTTCTCATCTTCTTCTTCTTCTTTATTATTGTTATTGTTATTGTTGTTATTATTATTATTATTATTATTATTATTATTATTATTATTATTGCTATTATTTTTGTTATTGTTGTTATTGTTATTATTGTTGTTTTTGTATTATTGTTATTTATAATTTGTATAATAACCTCCCTGTGGTTCGACCTCGGTCTTGCCGGGTTATTTATTACTTTGACACTCTGCACTTGGGAGAAGACATCAATCTTTTCGTCGTGTCAGTTAACAATCTATAATCTGATTGGAACCTCCTTTATGTGTGGTTTCCAATTGAACAATAAGAGTTTATACTATACTTGTTTGACATACCATTAGTGGAACCTCTAACCTTGACATTTGTTATTATCATTGTTTAATCTTTACTTTAATATTTCATCTGAAAGTTCTCATCTTCTTCTTCTTCTTTATTATTGTTGTTGTTGTTATTATTATTATTATTACTATTGCTATTATTATTATTGCTATTATTATTGTTCTTATTATTATTGCTATTATTGTTGTTATTGTTATTATTGTTGTTGTTGTTGTATCATTGTTATTTATAATTTGTACAATAACCTCCTTATAGTTCGACCCCGGTTTTGCAGGGTTATTTATTACTTCGACACTCCTGTATATGGGAGAAGACATCAATCTTTTTGTCGTGTCAATTTTTTGGCGCCGTTGCCGGGGAGGTAAGTTTTGTATAAATTATAATATTTAGTTTATTTTCACTTTTCACTTTTCTTGTATATAACTTTGTTTCATTTCTCTTATTTCTTATTCTTCTTTTTTTTCCTTTTCCTTTTATTTTATTCCTACACGTGCATGAGAGTGTGGTCACGTACATCAAGTGGTAGACTTTGTAGGGTATCCTCATTATTTTTAGAAAATATGGCTGAAGAAGATAATCAATCACTTCATAATGAGAATAACCGTGCTAGAACACTTAGAGACCACATAAATCCAACAAGAACAAGTGCACCATCATGCATAGTTTTTCCTCCCGATGCATCTCATTTTAATTTTAAGCTAGACATTATTCAACTTTTACCTTCTTTTCATGGTTAGAATTGGGAAATCCAAACTTGTATTTAAGGGAATTTGAGGAGGTCTGTAACATATATAATAATCTAAATTGTAGCATGAACACCATCAGATTAAAGCTTTTTCCTTTTTCATTAAAACATAAAGCTAAAAATGGCTACAAAATTTGAGACCAGGATCCATTTATGCTTGGGATGAAATGCAACAATAGTTTTAAAAGAAGTTTTTCCCATCTCATAGAACAAACTCTTTCAAAAGACAAATCACCACTTTCACTAAAAAACCAGGAGAAACATTTTACCAATGTTGAGATAGGTATCGAGACTTGCTTAGTACTTGCCCTCATCATGGTTTTGAAACATGGAGATTGATTTCATATTTTTATGAAGGGTTAACACCTAAAGATAGGCAAATGGTTAAATTGATGTGCAATGGAACTTTTAAAGATAAAGACCCTGATAAAGCAATGGAGTACTTAGACTTGTTAGCTGAAAATGCTCAGAATTGGGACACCGCGGGTATTTATGAGGCACCGAGTAAAACTCAACCTCATACATCTAGTGGAGGTATGTACAACCTTAGGGAAGATCATGACCTTCACGCCAAGTTTGCATCTTTAGCTAGAAAAGTCAATGTACTAGAATTGAAAAAGAGTGGTCAATTAAAATCTATTGAAAACATTGCATGTCCAATATATGAAACAAATGAACACTCAATCGATAATTGTCCAATCTTGTCTTCTTTTAAGGAATGTCTCTATGAACAAGCCCATGCTTTAGACAGTTTCCAAAGGGCTAACCATAACCCATACTCCCAAACATACAACCCTGGTTGGAGAAATCATCCAAATTTTAGCTGGAAGAGTGATGCACAAACTTCACAACCACCATTTCAAGCACACCATAATTTCCAAAATTCTCATAGATATGCACCTCCTTATGCTCCACCTTCTAGAAGAAATCTTGAGGAAACATTGCATGCATTCATTGAAAAGCAAGAGACAATCAATACTCAACTTGCTCAAAACATGACAGATTTTAAAGATACTCTTGCAAAATTAACATCTGCTCTCGGTTTTTAAGAGAAAGGTAAGTTTCCATCTCAACCACAACAAAATCCCAAGGGGCAATACAATGCAAATGCAAGTAGTTCCGGAAGCCAACACATGGATCAAGTCAAATAAGTCACTACTCTTCGCAGTGGTAAGGTTATTGAAAAACCCTCTCTTTAACCTTATGAGAAAGATGATGAGTCAATCTCTGAGGGTAAGGAAGGGGTTGAATCTGAAAATTGCAAAGAAAAGACTGATTCTCCGCCAGCACTTCCATTTTCTCAGGCCATGACCAAACAAAGGAAAGTCAATCACAACTCTGAAATTTTTGAAACTTTCAAACAGGTAAGAATCAATATACCTTTGCTGGATGCTATTAAACATATTCTTTCCTATGCTAAATTTTTGAAGATCTATGCAATGTGAAGAGGAAACTGAATGTGAAAAAGAAAACCTTTCTAGCCGAACAAGTGTTATTCTTCAAAACAATAATGCTTTGAAATATAAAGACCTTCGTTGTCCTATAATTTCTTGCTTTATTAGAGAGCATAAAATTGAAAGAGCCTTACTTGATCTTGGTGCTAGTGTGAATTTACTTCTATATTTAGTTTTTCTGAGTCTCAATCTAGGTGAGTTAAAACCAACTTCTGTAACTCTTTTACTTGCTAATAGATCTATAAAAGTGCCTAGAGGAATAATTGAAGATGTGTTAGTACAAGTCGATAAATTCATTTATCTTGTGGATTTTGTTGTCTTGGAGACACAACCTGCTGAGGCATGTAATTCATTTCCTGTTATTTTAGGACATCCATTTCTTGCAACTTCTAACGCATTGATTAATTGTAGGAATGGACTGATGAAGCTATCATTTAAAAACATGACATTGGAAATGAATATTTTCAACATTTGCAAGCAACCTAAAGATGATAATGATTTACAGGAAGTGGAGTTTACTGAAAAATTAATTCATGATCAATTTCCAACCACTTCTAGTGAAATTGAGATTGATGAATCTGATGATTTGCAAGTGATTTATTTTCAGGAAGAATCAAAGACAAGTAATTGGAGGTCACAAATTGAGGAATTGCCACCATGATCAATTAAATCCATACCTTCAAGTGTTCAACCACCCAAACTTGATTTGAAGCCATTGCCATCAAATCTCAAATACTCATTTTTGGGAGAAAATGAAACTTTTCCGGTAATAATCTCTTCCAAACTTAATGCACATCAAGAAGGTAAGTTATTACAAACTTTGAAAATGGACAAAAATGCATTAGGATGGACCATAGCTGATATAAAAGGAATTAGCCCTTTGATTTATACACACAGAATTTATTTGGAGGAAAAAGCTAAACCCTCTAGAGAAATGCAATGAAGGCCAAATCCTAATATGAAAGAAGTGGTGAAAAATGAAGTCATTAAGCTTTTAGATAATGAAATCATTTATCCTATTTATGATAGCAAATGGATAAGTCCTACCCAAGTTGTACCCAAGAAGTTTGGAGTCACTGTGATAACAAATGAGAACAATGAGTTAATTCCCACTAAAACTGTTATCGGTTGGCGCATGTGCATTGACTATAGGAAACTTAATTCAATGACTAGAAAAGATCATTTTCCATTACCTTTCATGGATCAAATCCCAGAAAGAGTTGCAGGTCATGAATTTTAGTGTTTCCTAGATGGCTATTCGGGTTACAATCAAATTGAAATTGCATTGGAAGATCAAGAGAAGACTACTTTCACATGTCCATTTGGTACTTTTACATATCGAAGGATGTCTTTTGGATTATGTAATGCACCAGCCACATTTCAAAGATGCATGCTTAGTATATTTAGTGGTATGGTTGAAAATTTCTTGAGATTTTCATGGATGATTTTTCTGTTTTTGGCGAGTCATTTGATGATTGTTTGACTAACTTAGAAAAGGTTTTGGCCAGGTGTGAAAAGAAGAATCTTGTGCTGAATTAGGAAAAATGCCACTTTATGGTAACAAATGGCATTGTACTTGGTCACATTGTTTCATCAAAAGGAATTGAGGTTGACAAATCTAAAATCGAGTTAATTGCAAACTTGCCAACACCAAAATCTATTAAAGATGTTAGATCATTCTTAGGACATGCTGGTTTTTATAAAAGGTTCATCAAAGATTTTAGTGTAATATCTAAGCCCTTAAGTAACATTCTAACAAAGGATAATATTTTTGAATGGAGTGAACATTATGAAAAAGCCTTTGTTAAACTTAAAAACTTGCTTACTTGTGCTCCTGTCATTCAACCTCCTGATTGGTCATTACCTTTTGAAATAATGTGTGATGCTAGTGATTATACGGTAGGTGCTGTTTTGGGACAAAGAAAAGATAAGAAACCTTATGTAATTTACTATGCAAGTAAAACTTTAAATAATGTTCAAATAAATTATACCACCACTGGTAAAACTTTAAATAATGTTCAAATAAATTATACCACCACTGAAAAAGAATTACTTGCAGTAGTATTTGCATGTGAAAAATTTAGGTCTTATCTTATTGGTTCACCTGTTGTTGTTTTTAGTGATCATACAGCATTGAAATATCTTTTTTCTAAGAAAGATTCTAAGGCTAGATTGGTGCGGTGGATTTTGTTACTTCAAGAATTTGATATTACAATCAAAGATAAGAAAGGCAGTGAAAATGTTGTCGTAGATCACTTGTCAAGATTGGCAACAGATTCGAAAACTGACATCACACCAATCGATGACTATTTTCCCGATGAATCTTTGCTTTCTGTCTTTACAATGCCTTGATTTGCTAATATTGTCAATTTTCTTGTTTCAGGACAATTGCCAACTTATTGAAGGACCCAAGATAAAAGAAAGTTCTTGAATGAAGTGAAGAACTTTTATGGGATGACCCTTATTTATTCAAATATTGTCCTGATCAAATATTTCAAAGATGCATTCCTGACAATGAGGTAAGTAGTGTCATTAAATTTTGTCACTCTAAGGCATGTGGGGGCCATTTCTCATCAAGAAAGACAATTGCAAAAATCTTACAAAGTAGATTTTATTGGCCCATGACACAACAAAAAGATTGATGTCTTCTCCCAAGTGTAGGAGTGTCAAAGTAATAAATAACCCGACAAGACCGGGGTCGAACCACAAGGAGGTTATTGTACAAATTATAAATAACAATAATAACAATAACAACAACAACAACAACAACAACAACAACAACAACAACAATAATAGTAGTAGTAGTAGTAGTAGTAGTAATAGTAGTAGTAACAAAAATAAAGAAGAAGAAGAAGATGAGAACTTTAAGATGAAATATTAAAGTAAGGATTAAACAATGATAATAACAAATGTCAAGGTTAGAGGTTCCACTAATGGTATGTCAAACAAGTATAGTATAAACTTTTATTATTCAATTGGAAACCACACATAAAGGAGGTTCCAATCAGATTATAAATTATTAACACGAGTACATTAGTCATCTTATTCAATTAATGCTAATACTTGTAAATTTCATCAAGCATTCATGATTATAACTTAAGTTAACAACAAATCAAGTTCCTTTCATAGCTCAGGTATCGGTTATACCATACAGTATGGGCTATAAAAGTGCCAAGCATTTGTTGTACCAATTGTTATATAAACATAAATCAAGATTAGTCATTTAACAAGCAAAGTATTAAAGAGTGAATAAGATAACAAATATAAAAGATGTTAGTATTAAACATTAAAGTCCATATTAAGTTTATACCATACTTATTCTTACACCATTAGTGTAACCTTTTCACCTTGACATAATTAACTTAGCTAGATATAATGGAAGAAATAAAAATGGATAAACAAAATAAGAACATAAATAAGATAAGAGTTAACAAAGCAAAGAAAAGGAAATGAAAGGCATAAACTTGATATTAATGAAAACAAAGCATAAAGAATACAAAGAGAGAAAACCAGAGCATGATCAACCTTTCTTTTGTATTATGATAGACCTTATTACGAATGGTTACTAAGATGCGTCTCAAGAGTCACTTTAACAAAAGAGCTCCTTTACTCTACCATCCTAATAACAACCATTTTGCACATGCTTTATAAAATAGAAAACACAGTTTTTTTTTTAGCTATTACCCTCTCCCCCCAACTAAAAGAAGACATTGTCCCCAATGTTTAAAGGTAGAAAGATAGAGTATAGAAGCTATTACCTGAAATAACGAACACTAACAAACTTGAAACAGACTGAAACAAATATTAGTAATAACAAAACACAATAATAAAACCAAAAGACACAAAGATTCACAAATGAAGGCTCAAATCCAATCTAAGCTTTTTACGGCTTTCCTTGGTTGACCAATTTATGCGACTCATGGAAGGATCAATTACAGGAATGAAAGATTGTGATTGGTCAATCAATTATTCAGCAGTAGCAGCAGAAATTATGATTTGTCGTGCAGAAGATGTTAGAAATTCCTGTTCCACAGCGTGATCAAGAAAAGACAACAACTTATCATAATAACCATTAACATTTAACAAACCTATGGGTTTATGGTGAATGTGCAGTTGGGCCCAAGAGGAAATATGAAATATCTCTTCCAATATGCTTAGACCACCTGGTAAAGCAATGAAGGCATCAACATGGTTAAACATTGCATTCATTCGAGCTGACATTGTAGAGACCTGAAGTTCCTCTCCAATTGTTTTTCCAATGATGTCCCCTTGTGCTAAAGCTTCAGGGACAACCCCCAAAACTTGACTACCTCCTAAAAATGCAGCTATTAACACACCTCCCATTAACCCAAGACTGCCTCCTCCATATACTAAATGAATCTTTCTCTCAGCTAGCACGTGACCAAGATGATTTGCTGATTCTAAAAACTCCTTTTCTTTCCCAGGACTAGATCCACCGAAAACACAAATATTTCTTATGTGATGACTTGAGGAACTTGCCATTTCTACACATTTCAGTATTTGTTAAATGTGTGGGTTGAGTAGAAATGAAAGGAAGGAAAAGAGGGTTTTATAGATGAGAAATTAGAAAGACAATCATACCACCTATATGTAGGCCATCTAAAGTCTCACTCACTCACTCTCTCTCTCTCTCTCTTTTTATTTATTTATTTATTTACTTTTTAAAAAAAGCATGTATATGTACAAGTAGTTGTGATTGTGGCTCATATCTTCCCTTAGTTTTACGTCCAAGAACAACTTAAACGCCCTCTATGGGTCAAGGATAGGCTTCCCATCCAGTTTTCTTAAAAACTGGTAAACAGGGTCTTTTTGAGTCAGATTCCCAAGACTAAGTCGATCATGTTTTTTATGAAATAGTGGCCATAAATCATGAATTGCACGATGCACATCTCCATTAGGATGCATCTCAAGAGTCAATAGAAGGTTATCTAAAGACTCCTTACTCAGGTCATCCTTAATTTATAAAGAACGACATTGTGTATTACAAGTCCATCTAGCACATCGATAACAAACTTTCAATCGTTTTGCACGATGTTTCTTTGCAAAAGTGCTTTTACCTATTCTAGACATGTGTGAAATGAAGGAGTTAAAGGACTCACCTGATAATCGGACTTTTGCTTCAATCAACCAGCGAATATCTTCAGGAATTCCATGATTCATCAACAATCTCAATCTTGCACATCTAGCATGGTAAATTTTTGTAATCGCATTCTAAGGCAAAACGGGAAAATACTTTTTCAATTTTGAAGATTAGTGTCCATTTTCAAATGAGAATTGAAAGAGAGATTCAAAGAATTGCAGAAATGTATATACAGATATCAGTTATTATGGGAAACTGAAAGAACCAACTTAAGTCATGAAGTACCGTTATCCACCATTTGACCGGGGTGAGAGAAACTAGCAAAAATCACTCAAAAAGAAACACAAAGATTATTTGATAAAAAGATTTTATCACTTCCACATGCTTTAGAATGACAAAGTTTAATGACACTACTTACCTTATTGTCGGGAATGAATCTTTGAAATATTTGATCAGGACAAATTTGAATAAGTTAGGGTTATCACCATAAAAGTTCTTCACTTCATTCAAAAACTTTTCTTTGTCTTTGGTACTCCAATCAGCTGGCAAATCTCCTAAAGCAAGAAAATTAATATTTTTATCATACCAAGGCATTGGATTAAGAGAAAGTAAGGATTCGTTAGGAAAGTAATCATCAATTGGTGTGATGCCAAATGTCAAATTTGTTGTCACTGTTGACAAAAGATCCGCATTAACATGTTCGGTGCTTTTTCCATCCGTGATTTCTTCCTTAGAATAAATCATTTGCAAATCTTCTGATTCATCCAACTCATTTTTACTTAAAGTAGATTCAAGTTGATCATAAACTAATTTGTCAATATGATCTACTTCTTGTAAATCATTATCATCTCCAGGTTGCTTGTAAATGTTGAAAATATTCATCTCCAATGTCATGTTTCCAAATGATAGCTTCATCAGTCCATTCCTACAATTAATCAATGCGTTA